>JAVJIF010029652.1:0-60342 GCA_038442645.1 Agave tequilana | reverse complement strand
GATTCAAGTCGTGAAGCAGAATGCAAACTATATAACTTGTAATAAACTGTTATGGAAAACACCCCACCCTTATATTTTTACTCTTGCTGCCAAGTGAGACCCAAGAAATACATAGATAACTTATTACAGTCTAGTCCCATTAAATTTTTATTATTATATATTGACTTTTTATTAATCGATAAGAATCACATTTTAAAACTTATTAGTATAAGGTTGACAAAGTGAAAAAAAGTTTCTATCAAAAAAATAAAATAAACTGTTATGAAAATATACCTACGGGAGAGAAGGCGGCGGCCGATTGGGAAGAACAGGGGAGGTAGGAGGAGGGAGGAGGCACGAGAGAAGAGGTGCGGGGTAGGAAGGAAGGGGCGGGGGAGGGAGGGGAAGGTGGCAGGGGTAAGGGGGCGGAGGAGGGAGGGGGAGGTGCAAGGAGGTGGCCGGGGAAAGGGGGCTGCGGGGAGGGGGAGGTGGCTGAGGAGGGAGAGGGAGGGCCAGAGGAGGGAGGGAGAGGTGTAAGCAGGGGAACCGGAGGGGAGAGGTGGCTGGGGGGAGAGGTTGCGGGGAGGGGAGGTGGCCGGGGGAGGGAGGGAAAGGGCCACGTGGAGGGGAGGGGGACGCCAGGGAGGAGGACGCAGGGAGGGAGGGAGACACAGGGGAGGAGAGGATGCCAGGATTCTTTGGGGAGTGGAGAAGGAAGAGAGGGGAGACCCAATTCAGCCTTAAATCATATATCAATCTACGTCGAAAATGTTTTCAACGCAAATTGTAAAGTATTACGTTGAAAAAGTAATTTGACGATATTTTTTCGACGCAATATGTCAAATATTGCATCCATTATTCGACACAATATGTCCCACAATTTTTCATCAAAAAATCCGTGGGATTTTATAATTTGAGTCAAAAATTGAACGCAATGTTTTACATATTGCGTCAAATTTTCAATGCACAGTTCTCGAAAAATTTTGCCAAAAAAAGTAGCAGAGACTTTTCAATTTGTGTCGAATTTTTGACGCAAGTTGTCATTTATTCATATTCTTTAATTTATTGTCATTTTTTTTTATAGTTGCGTCGAATTTGAGATAATTTGATGCAGATATTGCGTCGAAATAATTTTTGACGCCATTTTTTTTGCCGCAAACTAGTAGTTTTTTAGTAGTGGCAACACTTATTTTCACAACCCCAGCAATTGTCTGATTGAGTTCTAACCTGTACATAAAAAAATACAGAGTTTAGAAACATGCTAGGTTCTCAATACTACGCTATAGCAAGTGGTTATGGAGGTCATGATCCACAAGGAGGGACTGCGATGAAAGTTTTTAATAAGTTCTTTTAAGTTACTAAAACTGGTTAAAGATTCTTATTTGTTTTTGAAAAGAAAAGAAATTGAAAGTTGTGTTAAGTTAGAAAAGAAAGTAGAAGATATAAGAAGATGGTTTTAAAATCGTTGTAAAATTAAAAGAAGAGTTAATTTAAAAGAGAAAGAAACAAAATGAATAAATAAGAAGAAAAGCTTTGATTTTTAAAGTCATTTTTAAACTAATAATCAAGAAAAGAAAGATCTAAAAAGAATAACATACATTGAATCATTATGTTAATTAACATACCTTGGAGTAAAATAAGCAAATCAAGCGAAAGGAATAGAAACAGTAATCGACTAAGTTGAATAACGATGAATAAAAGTTGAAAAGTTACATTGACTATCACTCTCAATACAAATTTTTTTTAAGAAAGATTACTTTTAGTGTCACTCTAAACACAATTCTTTTCTTTTTTGTTCATGAAACTCTCTCTAATCTAAACTATAAAGAAATAAAAAATTACATTTAAAAAGAACCTAAATAAACTAGCCTAGAATCCCTCTGCAATGTGGTGCTCTTTTGCTTTTAGAAATTGTAGTATTTATAGAAAAAAAAAGTGCCAAAGGGTGGTGAAGAGATGAGCTAAAACAGCAAGCCCAACAGCTAATATTCTTATTCCTGTTGTAACTGTCCTATTTTTTTAAATTACCAAATAACTTTAATCCAATCCAATTAAACTAATTAACTCCATAATCATTATAAATAATTATCTCTAATTTGTCAGAAATTTCGGCAGCATCTCTCCTATAATACGGAGTCTGTCCTAATACAATATAGATAAAAAAAATTTCACAAGTCTGTCTTAACATCGATTATGTATAATACACAACATCCACAAAATTTATATCCTAATTTCGGCTTAACATCGCCTACTTAATCACAGTTTCAACTTGACATCGTCTATTTACATAAATAAATCATTCATACTTGTTCCAACTCATCAACCTCAGAAAATAACCCAATTTAATGAAAATGACCATCAAAATTGTTCCAAAATCTTAATTCAGAATAATTGAACTATACATAACCCTTATCATATATCAATACAGATCTAACATGGTTTTACATCATAACTGCTAAATCTATTTAGGACAAACAAGTTCATACAAGCAAATACTTCAAGTATGTCTATAACAATATTTAATGTCCGTCCAAAATATTTGATGATGATCAGTATTATACTTTTGAACTTCTTTGGTTTGGTCTTTGCCTTGACCAGAAAATATACAGACTGAGGGAGTGTGAGCTTGATGGCTCAATGAGTGAAGTTAATTTCATTCGTATTTGAGCGTGATATTAACGGTGTGTAATGTACATGTGACATCAAAATAGTGTATATGATACATGAAATACATGATAAATGAATGTCAAAATTTGATTATCTATTTGCTTCCAGTTTAATTGGCATTGATATGCGTATAAGTATCCAGTGTCGGTGTCTTCATTTCATTTCATGAATCTGCATTCTGGTATTTTTATTACCATACACGGTAACACACTAACATATTCGTAGTATACCACACATATATCGCACATACATATTATCACACATCACACTCATTCTCAATTATTTGTAAAGATGCCAATATATGTATATCATAGCACCGTCTTAGCACTCCGCCCATGCAATGCAGGTCCTTCTTCCATTAATATATGTGCATATATATGTGTGTGTGTGTGTGTAGCACCTTCTTCGCACTCCGCCCATGCAATACGGATCACTTCCTCCATTAATATAATATATAATCTATATCCCGTCTTCCCCCTCTTTGGTGTCATACCGGTCCCTTTCTCCAGATACATGTAATAGTATTACACACAAATATCAATAGTTCTATCAAGAGCTTATAATCAAGCAACACATTTAACAATCATACTTTCACGTCATGTTAGTGGTTCTACACAAAATTAATCATACTAAATCAAGCAACTATACCGCATTTATAATTCCGATCAAGCATGATTTTTTTCATAACAACAATTGTAACAGTCACAATCTTAGTAATATAATTCTATTATTTAATTCATGTTGATGCTTTTGTATACCACATTCCTAATTCAATATTGGTTAAGCTTATTCTTCCATTCTTCACTTATATTTGAAATTTCTCAAAATAAATTCCAATTATAATGAAATTCCTATCACTTTTGCCCAATCCTATTTATTAGCATCTTGTAGCTTTCATCTTCACAATCGCAATGGCTCAAGAATAGTCTAATTCCGACTCCAGATGGCTAAGATATCACCCGAAAACCAAAATCAATACTTTAGGGTTAGATACGTGATATTTAAAATTATTCATGGGTCTATTGGAAATTTTCTAGGGTCCAAAATGTAGATTATTTAAACTCTCAAGGGTTAAATAAAAATTTACCTTTTTAAGTCCAATGGGTGGGTCGGGTGTAGGGGCCGGAAAAGTTTGGTGGTCTGAGAAAGTGGTTTTAGCTGTAAAAGATTTCCTTGATTCAAGCGAAACGATTACAACCAAAAGAACTACTCTTCCCTCTTTTCCAGTTACAAGGGAGGGAGGATGTCTGAATCTTCCCTTTGTTTAAAGCTGGGTTCTTCGTGTGGCGATGGAGAGTGAATCTTGTTCTCCGTTGACCAGATGACCGTCCTGGACCGTCGGGGGTCTTCTCTTCGGTCGGTAGAAAGAGTAACTCAGCTCCGTCTACCAAAACTCTCAAGGAGGAGGTAGGCGAAGAGCGGCTAGTACTCAGTAAGCTCGCTGAAGAGTCGTGCTTCTCTCTTGATGATCCTTCTGCCTGGATTCGATCGATTTTGATGATGCCCTATCTCAAAGCTCTCTCTCTTCAAAACTCTGATCTTTTGCCAAGCTTCGATCCTCTCAAGCCTCTATCCCTGTGTGTCTCTCCAAAAACTCCGATCCTCTCTTCATAGCAAACAAGGCTATTTATAGGGATCTCAGGGGGTGAAGGTGCCTCCTGAAAACGCTCCCGAATGAGGGCCACTACCCGCTACATGCGCGGTGACTGGCCCCGCAATCAGGGCAGTTGCAACTGAGACGCGGGCGTTGGGCCGAACGCGCCTTGAAGTTTGAGACGCGGGCGTCGAGCCAAACGCGCCTTGAAGTTTGAGACGCGGGCTTCGGGCCTTCACGTCTGGATGCTGAGGCGCGGGCGTCGGGCCGACGTGCCTTGATGCTGAGACGCGGGCTTCGAGCCGACGCGTCTGAATGTTGTGACGCGGGTGTAGAGCCAACGCGTCTTAATGCTGAGACGCGAGCATCGATTTCTCGCGTCTAGAGCTTGAGACTCTGCTTCCTTAATGGCTGGTCTGTTAGTCATTTTTAGACAGCCTACAGAACCCCCTCCAAAGTTTCTGATATTCCGCAGTTGAATGGGACGGATTTCGGAATACTTTGGATCTTTAGTCGTGTTCGCGTTTTATGACTGGACTGTTGATGCTTCGGGTTTGATCTTATCTGGAATTGGTCTTCGTGAGTGTACTGTTGAACTCTTTGAAGCCGTCAGAGTTGATCGTGTTTGAGTGTCTAGATACACAGTCTAGACCTCCCCGATTGCTTTTAGTCTGTCATGGGTGCGCTTTTGACCGGGAGTGGTTGGTTGTCTGTTTGCGTCAGTGTACTGTTGAACTGACTTGTAGAAGCAGGAGACTGGACGCAGGTTCTTTTTTGAAAAAGCAGAAACTGCTTTAAAGACGCGACTTCTTAGCGAGACGCGATCTTTTGGCGATGAGAACGCGACCGATCTTCATAAGGCAGACGCGATTTTCTGGGTGCATTTATGATGATGCTGACGGGGCATGTCCACCGAAGAGCCGCGTACTTTGGGGCGTGCGCCTGTGCCATGTCATGATTACGCCGCCAGCTGGCCTGGGGAAAAGGCGAGATTTCGCCTTTTGGCGCGCGGATCTCCCGGTTCATTAAGTGAACTGCTCCACGTGTCAACTTCTGACTGACTGTGGGGGGTTGCGACGCATGATCTTCCCTGTTCAAACAATGATTTGGCTCCACGCGTCCAGGCAGCGATTCGCTGCAGCGTTTATTGGGCCAAACACTGCGTATCTTCGCGAATCTCCGTGCCTATAAAAGGGACAGTTGGAGAGATGTATCTTCTTCTCCGAACGAACGCATTCTCTGAGAAAAAGAACTTCCTTCTCTTGTTAACTATTCATCTCCTCGCTCGGATTTCTTGATTTCAATGGCTCCCAAGACGAAACCGACTGCATCGACCTCAAGGGCGACCGTCGCCGAGGCTGAGAGAGATGCTTCCTCTGCGCAGGAGGGTGTTTTCCGAGGTAAAAATGCACCTTCGGTGTGGGTTCCGCCATTAAAACATGTTCATAGAACCCTAAGAACCTTTAACGCAAGATCGTGTTTGATTCTCGGACGCTGTCCTTGAGATGATAACCGGGGCCGGGCCTGATGATCCGACGCTGGTGAACTCTGCACTCTGGGTCCTTCACTTAGAATATTTCTAATTGTGAAGGTCTCTGGACGCGATTTGTAGAACGCGGATTTGATCCATGCGTTCTGTGCCGCGTTTTGTGCCATCAGGCGCTGGCGTCCGAGTCCAAGCACCTTGAAATTTCACAAGTCTTGGTTTGCAGAACGCGGATTTGATCCTTGTGTTCTGTGTCTTCAACCGCTGATTTTGTAGAATCTGGCGTTTGAATCCAAGTACTTCGAATTTTTCATAAGTCTTGGTTTGTAGAACGCAGCTTTGCAGGTCTGGACGCGGATTCGAAAAATTCCTGCGTCCAGTATCTCTTCTGCGTTTTGGTGCAAGTTAGTAGGTCTGGACGCGGATGATAACTCTTGCGTCCAATGTAGAGTCTGCGTTTTGAATTATGAACACTTAGCGTCTTCCCTTATTTTTGACAAGGTATCTGACCAAGTGTCTTTTTCTTTTGCAGTGCCGCATGTTTCAGGTTCACTTGCCAAGATGCACCATTTCGGCCGCGTGGGTGGTGCCGACCGGGGCTTGACCTTTGTGCAAAGAATGAGTGTCCCCGTGACTGCTGACCAGTTGCTGGATCGCAGGCTCTCTAATGTTAACAGGAGAACCTTCCGGGCACTTATGACCGATGTCGCGCTCAAAACGGATGACGGTGTCAGGTTGGAGAAGCCTGCCTTCTTCTTTGGGGATCATATCTATGACGATGGCCGTCGTGTGTCTGAGGGGACTTATAAATGGCTCCGTGAGATAAAGGGCGGAAGATTCTTTCTTCCAGACATGGAGAGGATGTTCCCGATGTCCTACTTTCAACACATGTCTGTTCCCCGAAGGATGGAATGGGACATTTCCCAGTATATCCCTGAGATCGCCCTTGGTGACTTTGGCCTCCAAAAGGTAGACCGCCATGATAGTCATGACGGGTCAGTTGTCGGACTGTTCCCTGCGTCGTCCAAGCCTGAAATCCCAATTGGAGAGATCCCGGAGCTTGCTACCACCTTCCTCAATTCCTTCATAGAAGCAGGGGGTGACTATCCTGTCGACTTCCGTACGTATGGATGGGTCCATTCTCCAGAGAATTACTGGTGGGGTAGGATGGTGGGTTTTGTCCTTACCAATCTTGAGGGGCCACTGAAGCGTGTGGGGCTGTACCCAGCAGTCAGGGCCGTGCAGTGGGGCGTCCCGATGAGTTCCCATAACTTCTTTGGGATTCTGGAGCGCTACAATCCTCGGACGGGACATTCTTTACTCCGGTTGGAGAGATGGGCCTTGCCCTACACGAATTGTATGAGGTCTCCGGGTTGTCGTCAGGGGATATTCCTTACGAGGAATTTGTCCCAACCACCAGGGAGCTGCGCCTTTTGGAAAAAGAATCTCCTCAAGTGTACGAGACCTACTGGGAGGTGATGTGCCATTTCTACATCTGTGGTCAGACAACTGCCTGGAGGTCAGGAGGCGTCAAGCAACTATCCTGGGCTGATTATTTGTTTAATAATGTCAGCAATAAAGATCTCCCAGTAATCAGACTAGCTCCTAGTTCTGGTGGGGAAGTTGAAGACAGGATCGACGCAGCTTCTGACAAGTTCTACACCACGGAGTCGAACGAGGACGGCTTCGACCCTGACTTGGTCTTTGAGAGTTTTCACCATCAAGCCCGGACCCCTATTTCTGATCAGGCGCTGTTGGCGGGCTTCCTGATGTTGTGGCTGAAGAGGTGTGTGGTGCCCACGCTACCACATGAAGTTATTGTGGCAGATGTGGTGTACCCGGCGGTACTCTTGGCTCATGGCCACCCCATAGCCCTTCTTCCCGCCGTGGTGGCTGGTATTCAAAGCGGGCTGCGGGTGTTGACCAAGAGCTTCTGCGGACCCCCAAAGACTGCTAATTCTCGTGGGGAGCCGTATACCGACTCAGAGGGGAACCCGACGGTGAAGCATCCCAACCCGCGAATTGAGCTGCCTTACACGTACCTCATGGCTTGGTACGTGATGCATTGCCCGTCTCTAATGACGGCAGCGCGTGGGAGCGTGGATCATATCCCATTTGTGCAGCGGCTGGAACGTTCAGAGTGGCATGACACCTACTTGTATTACATTAGGAAGCGTCTTTCCTGTGCCGCCAACTACCAGCTCAACCGCTGCTTTCCAGAGGTTCAAGATGCAGCCCCCGGGAGTTGTTCACGGATGTCGCTGGGCGGGATGACTTCTCGCAATTGCCTGCTGGAGCCTTCTGGTGGTTGATCAATATACGACCAGGATATGTGCTGTTTCGCCAAGGAACTTCCTGCACTATCGAACCGTATATGCCAAGTCGTTTTGCCCGACAATTTGGCTATGATCAGCTTTACGTCGGGAATCCCAATGCTCAACTTGCCTTTGACGGGAACCTGTTCGAAGGCGCTCGGGCTTGGTATTACAGTGTGGCTGGAGGGACGGGAGCAACGTTCCATCTACCCGACGAGGCGCCTAAGTGCCGTGAGTTTCAGCTTCTGTACTTGGTACTCCCAAGCCGGCCAGACGCCAGATCTTATTCCGGAGTCTTCATGTCTTGAAAGTATCAATGCCAGTCTCGAGGAGAGGTCTGAATCCAGTAAACGTACTAAACTCCTCGACCAGTACCTGAAAGCTCAGAGGGAGGTCGAGAAACGATCGAGGAGGGAGCCCCCAGTAGTGAGGGCGGCACCGCGACCGGCAAGGGCAAAGCCGCAAGCGACGAGGGCGGAGCCACCAGCAATGAGAGTGGAGCCGCGACCGGCAAGGAGGTCGAAGCAATTGGCGAGGAAGCGTCGTCGACGCTCTGCTTCTGTAGCTGAGCCTGCCCCAAAAAGGCTCGGAGGGACTTAACGGCTGAAGTCTCTCAATCCAGAGCTGAAGTCTCTCAATCCAGAGCTATCTCTGCTGGAGTTGAGGTTCCTCCTGAAGGTGTCCCTGTTAGAGTTGAGGAACCGCTGGAAGATGAAGATTTTCCAAGCTTGGTCCGTGCTCCTAGGTCACGCAGCGAGACCGTGGAGGAAGGGGAGCTTGTTGAGCGACCCCTTGTTGCTGGTGATACCGAGTCGCCGGAGGTTGACATAATGGGCGAGTCTCCTTCTGCTCATGAAGGGAGAGACGAGGTACAGCAACCGGGGTCTCCTAGTGTCTTTATTTCCAATCCTCGGGCAGTCGACCCTAGTCCTACCACTGGAGTGATTGGGGTAAGGCTCCTGTTGCGGAGCTTCCTCGCGTGGCGCTATCGTCTTCTTCGTCATCGGAAGAAAGTGACTTTGAAGATAAAGTCGACTATGGCGATGAACCCGCTCTTCCTGATCAGGGCGGATTCTTTGACGTCTCGGAGGAGGAACATGACATGAGGGTGATCATCGACTGCGTTACCGCTGGCGATAATCCCTGCTGAAGGTACAACTTCGCATGTCGAGGCGATAGAAACAGAGTTGACCCAGCCCAAGGGGATTGAGGCTTCGGCCGCTGAGATAACCTCGGAGGGGGCAGCTGTTGAGGTTGGGGAGCCTTCCCCTTTGCCAGGAGGGGAAACAACCATTGAGGCTGAGGAGGCTCTCACTCCGCCGGTGGAGAAGGCTACTGCTGAAGCTGGGGAGACTCCCATTTTACAGGACTTGACGCCTCTGGACCTCGAACCTAGTAAGGCAGCTCTGACTGAGGGGGCTCAGGTGGGGAGTCTGACGATCAGCACCCTTCCAGAAGGCCACACAGCTCAATCCTCGGTGGGAGTTTCTGAAGAGGTTGTGCTTACAACTCCTTCCTTGGTCGTGGAAGCTCCTGCAGAGGCAGCGCTCCAGGAAGCGCCAGTGGGTAGTCTTGCTCTTGTCACATCGACGGCTGGCACGGCTCTTGTGCGAGAAGACCCGCCCTATATCCCTTGTCCCGTGACAGAAAAAGGGTCGGGAAGCTTCTTAGGTGGTGAAGACATGGGGGATCTGGCACGTCAGATGGTGCAACAATTCTTCACCTCGATGGGATCATGTATTGATCTCATCTTCCGTGGACACAGCACCTTCCAGTTCGCCCAGAGGCTTCTTGAAAATATGGCCGTGAGCGTCGAATTGGCGGGAGGCCCTTCACTTGCCAGGGCATGCCTGCGGGTGGTAGAGCAACTTGGAGATAACCTGCGGGAGCTGGAATCTTTGGAAGATGCAGGTTCTTCCGGCGAGGCCCAGGCCATCCTGACTAGGCTCCTAGCTGCTCAGGAACGGGAGCGACAGGAGGCGGAGGCACAGATTGCTGCCGAGGTCCGTGACCTTGAATATTCAAGGCTGAATTTCAAAAATTAGCCGGAGATTCGAGGGAATCTGAGCTCAGTGTGCAGAGCACGGAGCAGGTCATCCTCAGAACTCGGGACATTATTGCCAAGGCGGAAGCTGTTCTTGCACTAAATGAGGAGAAACTTGTCTCCCTCAAAAAGGAGCTTGAGGAGCAACGGGCTGCTACGGCGCGGGCTGAAGAGAGTCTGTCTCTGCAATCTTCCAGGGTGGACTCTCTGCGGATGCAACTGTCTGCCAGAAGTTTCTTATCTGAGGCGGAGCTGCGGGACCGGGCTATCATGGAGGCTGAGAGGACGCGCCAGCGTGAGATTCACCGCCTTAGGGAACAAATCCGTTCCTTGTGAACCAGGACATTTAGCCTTCTTTTTTTTTTTCCTGTAAAGAAAAGGGACACTCTATTAAGAGTGTTTGTATCCACTTCTATCATTTTTGGTATAATAGAAGTTTTCTTTAAAGCTTTTGTCCCAATTTCTTTGTCTTGTTGTGGATGAGTCCAACTCTCGATCACCAGTCGTGATTACTGAACTTAGGTAGGACTAAGTTCTTTTAATGAGACGCGGTCTTGGCGAGACGCGGCATTAATCCCACAGGGCGAAACGCGGTCATCAGTCTACCGAACTTAGATTTTACTAAGTCCTTTACTGAGACGCAGCGTCAATCATAAAGTGAGACGCGGTCATCATTTCATAAGAATTTAGATTCTACTAAGTCCTTTTGATGAGACGCGGCGTCAATCACAATCGGAACGCGGTCTTCTTGATGAGACGCAGCATAGAGTGAAAACGCGGCCTCCGAACGCATCGTCAATCACAGGGTGAGACGCGGTTCTTTAGTTCATGAGAACTTAGGCAGGACTAAGTCCTTTTGACAAGACGTAGCATCAATCCATAGGGAGACGTGGCCATCATTGTTTCATGAGACGCGGCTCTGAATAACGCGGATCTGCTTCCGCGAAGAAGGAAGCGGATCAGGCAGACGCGGGAGACGCAGCCTTGTGCCTTTCCCTTAATTCTGAGGGGACGCGACTTTGACTCGCGCAGGCATCTTTCTGGGACGCGGATGGGTGGATAGTTCTTCAATCCGCGTCTGGGTGTAAACTCCCAGGCGTTACATACAGCCTGTCATAGGGATTTGGTGCGATCTTTAAACGTCAGATGCGGATTTTCCGCTTTGTTTCCCGAAGCAGTTGTCCACGCGTCGGCTGCTGATTGGGCTTGAGTATTGATCCTCTTAAATGAGAAACCAGTGCGCGGCGGTTGGAGATCAGCGCCAGCGGCGGTTCTCGAAGCAGCGTTACACGCGTCCGGCCTTATTGGATCTTGGCAGTTGTGCAGTTATTAATGCCGGCGGTTCAGATTACGGGGTCATTAACCGCTGTTATCAGGAGCTGCCTATAAATAGGGCGCCCTTTCTCCCTTCAATCCTGCCTTTGGACTATTTTGTTTTTTGAGAGAGCGCTTTGAGAACTTTCATCTTCCTCAGAGAATTGTCTCCATGGATGAGGATGGCTCCGAAGATGACCCAGGGCTTTTAAGCTCCTGTTTGGTCTCTTTAGGAGAAACAACTCTTTGCCCGGTGACCGCGTTTGCGTCCTGGTGCAGAGAGTACAACTCTTGACGGAGGTCTCCACGGGTATGCCGTTCGTTTCACCATGACATTTTAGATTCACCATGGCCTGTACCTTGGCTTCATGTCATCTGGACCCCCTCATGAAGTCTGCATTGGTGCATTCCTTCTGGAATTTGTACCATGGACCTGAACTTCTCCGGACGCGCGTGCAGGAATCTTTGGCCCTTGGTGTTGGCGCGTTTATGGCTTGTGCCTTAGCGCGTTTCATGACCAATGCCTTTGACGAATTCCAAAAAAAAAGGTTTCAGACCCGCACCTTGCAACTCCTGTTCATGGAGATGGCAATTTTCGGCGTCTGTGCTTTTCGGTGTTTGTGCTCTTTGACCTAGGCACAGAATGGGACCGCGTTTTGATTCGCGTTTGTCTCGGCTGACGCAACAGTTTGGCTTGCTGCGCGTGTCATTCCTGCGTCTTGGTAGACTGCATGGATCATTCCCGCATTTGGCTGACTGCGTGGATCATTCCCGCGTTTGCCTCTGCTGACTTAGTTTTTCTCTGTTTACACTAAGCTGCAGATTGTTTAATTCTCTCTTTTTGTTCCTTGCAGGCTTGCTGGGCCCTTGGAAGAATACTTCGGTCGGCGATCTCGTTCAACCTTCACCTATGAGAGAATATATTATGGTCCTCGTCACCTATAAGAGAGTATATTACATCTCTGACGAGGACCAACCCTCGCCAAGGTCTCTTCAGATCTGGTGCAAGAGACGGATAGGCTGAGTACCGGCGAGGGTGGTCCGGCGGTTGCGGCGGCAGATGAGATCCTCTTCCTCTCCCACTCCAGAAGTCACATCAAGGACAGTTAAAGTCCGTTGAGTCTTCTGCTGGGGAAGGATCAATTCTTGAAGGAAGAGTTGCCGGACTTTTTGCTGCCGCCGGACTAAGTGGAGGGTGGCATCCTTTGTGATGACTCCTAAACTTCTGCTCTCACCCCAAGAGTGACTCCATGTTTGTTGGATAGTCTACTAGGGAAAGAGACGCGCCTGAACGAAGGGTTGCAGGACCTTCCTTGCCACTGGACCTCAAGAACACCATTGCTCTTGGTGGTCAGCTAGGGCGCTTTCGAAGTTGGCGTCATGCATCAAAGTGCAACCGGCTCCAATTGTGCACCTGGGATCAGATGCGGTTTCAAGGAGTGAGTACGGCCTCAGAGAGAGAGAGGGACTTCTTTGTACTCCTTAATTGTAACACTCAATCTTATTGTATAAGAGAGCGTTTTGTATCACTTTCATGTGTTTGGATATGAATAAAAGTGACACTTTTCTTTTGCTTCTTTCTGTTGTCTTGAACGTTTTGTTTTAGAAGCCAAAGAATAATTTTGGTGGACCCGCCACTTTATAAAAGAAAGTGACGAGTGGAGCGCGTACCCCCAGAGAAGGTGAACTTTTATCAAGGATTTGGGATTAACTTGATTTAAGATCAGCTGGGGATTTTGATGGAAGCATTGTTTATTGGTGTAATGTTAACCAACACTGCCTCCAGAATGAATTTGATACTCGGTTGGGGAGAATATCAAATGAAACTAGACTCGTGGGGAATCTAGTAAGATTTTTACCGTTAGAGGTGTGATATTAACTTAACGGTTTAGAAGTAGTCTTGTCAGAAGTGTAATATTAACTTGACAAGGATGTGAGTTAGAGGTGTGATATTAACCTAACTCATCAGCATCTCAGTTTTATTTGTAAAACTGAGGGTGTCACTGTCATAGGTGTAATGTTTAACTTAACAGTGATAGAATGCTAGAGGTGTAATGTTGAACTTGGCATTAGTCGTCTCGGCTTAAAGAAGTCGAGGAAAGGTCATAGCCATAGGTGTATTGTTGAACTTAGCAATGACTCGGATGCTAGAAGTGTAGTGTTAACTTGGCATCGTCCATTTCAGCTTCGATATGGAAGCCTGAAGAAAGGTGACTGTCAGAGGTGTGATATTAACTTGACAGGCACTCGATGTACTGCTTAGAGGTGTAATGTTAACTTAAACAGTAGTTTGTCAGAGGTGTGATATTAACTTGACAAGGATTTGCTTGCGATAGGAGCAATTTGAGGACCTGTCATTCTATTGATGAGAATTGACAAGTGGAATTTGAGGTGCCAGAGGTATAGTGTTAACTTGGCAAATTTGAGAGTTTGTTACTCTGATGCAAAGTTAACAAGCCAGGTTTGTACTCGACAAAGAGTATTCATTACCAGAGGTATAGTGTTAACATGGTAATGATTGCATTTTGTGGTCCTACCATTCTATGGATGAGAATTGGTAAGGGATTTTTGGAGGGAAGAGTGGAATCAAATCCACTTAGGATTTTTAGCAAACCCTCAGCTGTCAACGGATTTGAGGCGCCTTTACCAACTACCGTTTGAGTTGGGCTAGCCATGCTATTCCCCTCAGCATGATGAGTTGTCGAGGACTTAGATGGGCTTAAAGGCCAACATTTTCCTCTATCCTTAGCCGTCGGAGGCGTCGGATCAAATGGGAACGTGTCCCTTAGGATTTTTAGCAAATCCTCAGCTGTCAACGGGTTTGTCATGCCTTTACCAACTACCGTTTGAGTTGGGCTAGCCATGCTATTCCCCTCAGCATGATGAGTTGTCGAAGACTTATGTTGGACTTAAAAGCCAACATTTTCCTCTATCCTTAGCCATCAAGGGCGTCGGATGTTTGATCAGAGGTGTATTTTTAACTTGATCTGTGGAAGAATGCCATCTAGGGATAGTATTTCTTCAGGAATTTGCCATTGATTGGCATCATGAGTGTATCGCCATTTGAGGTTATGAGGCGATACGATCCATTTGAGTAGACTGACTCTACCACAAATGGTCCTTCCCATTTGGGTTGGAATTTTCCTTTCGTCTTGTGCGTCATGACCATGGGTCTTCGGACGGTTAAGACGAGGTCGCCTTTCTTGAAAGTTCGGGATTTGACTTTCTTGTTGAAGGCTCTGGTGATACGAGCTTGATAAAGCTCGATTTGTTGTTGGGCCTGCAGACGCTTGTCGTCCAAGGCTTCCAATTCTTGGAGTCGCTGTCGATGCTTCTCCTCTGTTGTCATTTCCGCTGTCAAGGCGACGCGAAGAGATGGAATTTGGATTTCCAGTGGAAGGACGGCTTCGCATCCGTACACCAAGAAAAATGGCGTGGCTTTAGTTGGGGTTCGCACAGTCGTGCGATAGGCCCATAAGCATTCGCCCAACTTATCGTCCCAGTCTCGTTGACTTTTCGAGACGAATTTCTTGAGAAGCTTGCCAATAGTCTTATTGAAAGCTTCTGCGAGGCCGTTCGCGGGCGGATAGTATGCCGTTGATGACACACTCTGGATTCTGAACTTGGCGCAGAATCTCTGAAAAGCCTGGCTGATGAACTGGGGTCCATTGTCATGGACAATCCGCCGAGGCACACCGAAGCGGTAAATAACGTGATGTTTCACGAACTTGATCACGTTAGAAGATTTCACCTCTTGCAAAGGGATAGCTTCGGCCCACTTTGAGAAGTAATCGGTTATCGCTAGAATGAACCGATGTCCCTTTGATGATGGTGGGCTGATAGGACCAACCACGTCCATCCCCCACATTTCGAACGGCCAGGTAGAGGTCGTAGAGTGGAGGTATCCTGGTGCTTGATGGATGAAATCGCCATGTATTTGACAGGCGTGACATCTTTTGGCATAGGCAACAGCATCGGCAACCATCTTGGGCCAATAGTAACCCAATCTTTGGAGTCGGTTTGCCAGCTTCGGGCCAGGTTGATGAGCTCCACAAGTACCATCGTGGGCTTCTTTCAATACTCCTTGGGCTTCTTTTGATGAGAGGCATCGGAGCAGGATCCCGTCATGCGATCGACGATACAATGTTCGCGAAATCGCATTGTAGTAGAATTTGGAGGCTTTCCTTCGGATGGCAGCCGCCTCCCTGGTGTCTTCGGGCAAGATGCCGTACAAGACAAAATCAATGTAGGGGAATCGCCAGTCTTTAAGTTCTGGATCGGTCGACACTTCAAGTGTTTCCTTACCGCGACGATCTCCCGTTGACCTCTGGTAGTCTCCGAGGGGACTTTTTGGGCAGTATAGGTCGTGGCTATAGACGAATACCTTCTCCATTGCTCCTGCTGGAAGAGCTAAGGAGGCAGCAAGGGATGCAAGTGCATCTGCATGCGCATTTTGCTTGCGCGGTACATGGTCGATGTAGAAGTTTGAAAACCTCTCGGCCATGTGGATTGTCGCGTTGTAGTAGGGTACTAGATCTTCATGCCTGACCTCATACTCTCCGCGAACTTGGCTGACGATGAGTTTAGAATCACCGTATGCCTCGAGATTTTTAACGCCAATCTCATCGGCGAATTGCATCCCAATCAAAAGGGCGTTGTATTCCGCCACATTGTTGGAACAGGGCTCGGTTAACGAGATAGCTCGGGGAATCACGTAATTTTGTGGGGAGACGAGTACTACTCCTACCCCCGCAACTGTATGTCCCTTAGAGCTTGTTCTCGATGCGCCATCGAAGAAAAGTTGCCATACTTGTCCTTCGAACAATGTCTGGGTCAGGCAGGCTTCGGCGACCTCGTCTGGGAGATCCTCGTAGAGTTTGGCTGCCCTGAGATCTGGGTGTTCAGCTAAGAAGTCCGCCACCGCTTGTCCCTTAATAGCCTTTTGTGGCAGAAAATGCATCTCATATTGTGATAGCAATATGGCCCATTTTGCCAGCCGGCCATTTAGTGAAGAAGGCTTTGTCATAAGTAACCTCAGGGGGTTGACTTTGGATATGACATTTATGGTTTGGCCCACCAGATAGTGTCGCATTTTCTGAATGGCGAACACCAGTGCCAAACATTCCTTCTCGATCGGGTTGTACCGATGTTCGGCTCCGATCATCGTTCTACTTAGGTAGTAGATTGCTTGTTCTCGCCCCTGGTCATCACTCTGAGCTAGTAGAGCTCCCAAAGAATGATCCATTGATCGGACGTACACCAGGAAAGGCTTTCCGGATACCGGAGCTGCCAGGACTGGTGGTTGGGTGAGGTAGTGCTTGATCTCCTCAAATGCTTGCTGGCAAGCGTCGTTCCAAATGAACGAAACGCCCTTCTTCATCAGCTTAGCGAAGGGTTGGCATCTCCCGGAGAGATTTGAAATGAATCTGCGGATATATGCCAATCGTCCTTGTAATCCTCTGAGCTCCTTGAGGCTTCTGGGGGGTTGCATCTCTTGGATAGCACGGACTTTCTCCGGATCCAAATGGATTCCTGTGGAAGTCACGACAAACCCTAGGAACTTGCCACTAGCTACCCCCAGGAAGGACTTGGTGGGGTTCATCTTCAATTGATGAGCCCGCATGATGTCGAAGACCACCCTCAGGTCTGCTATGTGATCACCCTTAGTGCGGCTTTTCACCGCAATGTCGTCGACATAACATTCCACCGTTTTGCGTATCTGCCGATGGAAAATGGCATTCATGGCCCTTTGGTAGGTTGCCCCCGCATTTTTCAGACCGAAGGGCATGACGGTGTAGCAGTATACCCCTAGAGGTGTCCTGAAGGAGGTGTGCTTTTCGTCATCGGGATACATCTTGATTTGATTATATCCTGAGAACCCGTCCATAAAGGACATTCGCTCGAATCCACAAGTATTGTCAATCATGACATCTGTGATTGGCAATGGGAATTCGTCTTTGGGGCAGGCCTCGTTTAGATCACGGAAGTCGATGCAGATCCGGATCTTCCCGTTCTTCTTGGCGACGGGGACGATGTTGGCTACCCAGTCGGGATGCTGTTCCTCCCTGATAAAGCCGGAGTCAATAAGCTTCCTGACTTCTGATTGGATTGCCTCCATTATCTCTGGACGGAACCGTCGCTGCTGTTGTTTAACGGGCTTCATGTCCGGATTGATGTTGAGGCGATGCATAGCCACTTGAGGATCAAGTCCAGGCATGTCCTCATAATTCCAGGCGAAGACATCTATATACTCTTGTACAAGAGATATTAAATCCTTCTTCTCTGGAGGCGACAGGCCGTCACTTATGAAGATGGGTTTAGGATTGTCTTCATCTCCTAGGTTGACTTGAACAACCTTGTCTTCTGTGGGTGGCTCACGCTGTTCAAAGCGGATGTCCCAAAGAGCATTCAAATGTCTGATCCAAGGATCTGTATCAGATTGGATCATTTCTTCATCTTCATCCTCCAGATGGCTTGTCGAAACCATGTTTACTGAAAGCCCTTTGAAGATGTTGCCGACACTGACATCTGATTCCCATGACGACGTGTCTGATGAGCAGTTATGACTTGACAGTCTCTCCGAATCAGAGGCTGATGGCACTGGAGTTGATATATAGCCCAACCCCCGGCGCGTCCGATGATAGTAATCAGGGGTTTTCCCTTTCGGTACAAAGGATCGAAGCAGTGTTCTTCTTCCTTTTCCGAAGTTCAACCCAGGCCTGTTGGTTAGATCATACCCCATGCGCTTCATCATCTTGAGCGTTCTTGGTTCATAATGATCGAACTGAGGGGATTCATCCTCACCTTCCGATTCTTCGTGGGGCATAGGTTCAGATGCGATTCGCCCAAAAAGTATTGGTCTTTGGCCTTTTCGTCTGGCTGGAATCATGAATACAGACTCTTGCGCGTCACCATTATCTTGGTATGTCCCGAAGGATGATTTCACCGGTACATGCAAAGATGTCAAGGCATCTATTGCCGACCAGAGGTCATCGTCCATGTCGGTAGTGGTATCCGACGGTATCGAATCGGAAACATACACAGGGAAATACGCAAAGTCTAAATCTTCATTAATGTACCAACCACCCGCATCGTCGGTGGTATCAACATCGAGCTTATTAATGCTCTTTACAATGGGCTCCAACTCCCACAGGCACTCTTCTTTCTCAGGCTCAATGTCAGCTTCATTACCAGAGTCTGGCTCCTCTGGTTGTGGGGTTTCATTAGTCTCCTCCGGATCCTGATATAAGAGGGAGTCCGTGAAATAATTTTCAACCCCTTTAAACGGATGCCTTTCGGCAATCAACGTTCGGACCTGTCCACTCTCGTCAATGTATTTCATGACTTGGTGGAGAGTAGAGGGAACGATGGAATTGCGGTGAATCCATGGTCGTCCCAGCAACAGGTTGTAGGAAGTGTCCGCGTCAATGACGTAACACGTCACTTCTGACTTAAGGCTCCCGATCTGGCATTTGAGCTTGATCTTCCCCATTGGGCGGGAGCTGTTGGCATTGAACCCGTAAATAGTCGTCTGGGTAGGGCTCAGACGATGGGTAGGAATGCCTAGAAACTGCATAACCCGGCGAGGTATGATGCTCAGCGCGGACCCTGGGTCTACCTGGATGCGGTTCACCTCGGATGACCCAATATACCCTGTGAAGTATAGGGGTCGGTCATGCTTCCCTTTAACCTGCATGTCATCTGTTGTGAAGGTGATGCAGGGAGCATTTGGGGAGGTGTGGAGGCAATCCTCTTCATCTTCCTCCCTTGGCACGCGGGTCATAAAGACCTCAGCATTTGCCAAAGCTTCTTGTAGAGCCTCTCTGGTTGACTTTGATAGCCTCAGGAGCTCATACAAGGTAATGCGTGCCGGGATGTTGGCTAATTGAGCCAAGACATCAAAACTGTAAGGTGTCGAGGATCCTTCCGTTACACCTTTCGCAAGAACTCGAGAAAACCGAGTTTCTTTCTGTTTCTCCCCAGGCTGTTTAGAGGAGGGCTTGGCTGGTTCCATGGCTGGTTGCGGAGAAGCCGCTGATGTCTCGCCGTACTGCTTCAAGTATGCCTGTCCTGAACGGGTCCCCGCCGTAGGTTGGCTGGGCTCTGCGGCCAGGACTATTGTTTCCTCTTCTGAGTCAGTCAGCGAGGGAACATCAGTGTCCGCTTCTCGAGAAGAGGCGCATATCACATGGCAAGACGAAGCCTTCCCTTTGCCTTTGGACTTCCTGTTGGTCACAGTCGTCCATTGTTGCTCGTCGACGAGGTCAGGGTGGACCCACATGATTTCCCCTCGAGGTGTAGGGACGGGTACCAAGCCTTTCTCCTGCTGCTGATGAGGGTCTGTGTTGACCACCCTCAGTTCTCCTTTCGGGACAGAGATTACCCCCACGGGTGTCGGGGGTCGTGTCCCAAACTGGAGAATCGACGTCATGTTGGCCGTCATCTTCTTCTGCTCCGGTCGGAGTTTTAATACCTCCGCGTCAATCAGAGCTTGAAGGATGTCTTTAAAGACATAGCAGCTTTTGGTAGGATGTCCGAGCATCCTGTGGTATAAGCAGTAGGTGGGATTGTCGGTCTTGCCGACCTCCTCCGGGCGCCTAATTTCAGGGAGCTTCAGTCGATTGCTCTTGTTGAGTAGCTTGAAGAGCGAATCGACGTGTTCCTCCTTGAAGGAATACTGCTTGTTGGGGCGTGGCTGGCTTGAAGAGCCACTTGCCCTGCCTGTTTGAGGTTTGGTGGGAGATTTGGTCTCCGTCGCCAAATTATCCTTCCGCTTGGTTTGGAGGGCTATGTCTGGTGCACGCCTTGTCGACCTCTCTGGCCTGGGCTTGCCTTCTTCCGCTCTGACGCGGGCGACAATCTCTTCAGCCTGTTCACCTTGCTGGACTAATTGTTTCCAGGTGCGGCTTTCAGCAACTCCTATTTGAGCAAGGAGTGAGGTTTGGAGATTATGGCGACATGTTTCCACCAGGGTGGCCTGGGTCATGCCGCTTGGACATCGGAGTGCCATGTTCCGAAATCTTTCTACGAAAGACTTGACGGACTCTCCCTTTCGCTGTTTTGTAGCTAAAAGGGTAGGCATTGTGACCTCCGAATCATCTTCGAAGAAGCGTGTTAGAAACAGCTTCTCCAAGTCACTCCAGTTCTTGATGGAACCTTCGGGGAGCTTCATGAACCATTCAAAGGCCAACCCTTTCAGGGTGCCGATGAACAGTCGCGCCAGGATGGCATCGTTATCTACCACATTCCCGGTCTGAGATTTGAAGTAGTAGATGTGCTGGTTGGGTGACCCCTTCCCGTCGAATGCCTGGAGAGTGGGAGCCTTGAACTTAGGAGGGTATGGAACTAAGTCCCACTCAGCCGGATAGGGCCGGACCACTCCTGCTTCCTGGAGGCCTTTACGGTTGGTAAGGGCCTCGAGGCGCTGCTCCAGTTGACTCATTCTTTTAGCATGAGCCTTTCCCGGGGTCTGGTCGCTTCTTGCCTGCGACGAGGGCTTGGACACATCCGAGGTAGATCGTCGTGTCTCGTCAGAAGATTCGGAGGGTGGGCTTTCTCCTTTTCTCCCTTTCCCCTTCGGTCGTCTAGGAGGAGATCTCGCTCTTTCTTCAAGCAATTTCTCAAGCATATGCTTGAGGGAGTCAATGGATCTCTGTTGAGAGGCGATTATATCCATCTGGTGCTTCTGCGTCTGTTCTAAACGCCTGGTCGTCTCCTCAGGAGTGTCTGCCATGTAGGCGGAAGCCTCCTTCTCGACGGAAGAGTTTGAAGCTTGCGACCCCACTACAGCAGAGTGAGAATCACCCGTTCTAATGCCGCGGGCTAAGGCATTATAGTCAATTGGGGGAATGGCCCCCGTCCGGGTGCGAGTGTGTTGATACACTCCTTCCGGTACAGAGTCAGACTCGGAGTCATCTGGGCTGACTGCAATTTGTTTCCCCTTACTCCTGCTAGTCATGTTTGCAGTAAGCTCCGGGTATTCAACATCTGAGAACGTTCTCCTCCTGTGGGAGCGTCTTCTCTTGGCTGATGGGGGAATCAGGGTCAGCTGTCTAATTAAAGACGGCTGGTGCACGCCTGACTCGCAATGGCATCCAGAGAGCATCTGGATGAGCTGTTGACAGCAGCATGGAGAAGTGGTCTGATTGGCACTCCTCTTCCTTGTCAAATACTCCCTCAAATCTGTGGGAGGGGGATTAAAGAAACTGGTCTCGCAACGTCGACGACGGGAGACAGTCATGTGCTGTTCAGCCTGGACACAGGTTTCAGAAACGCGGCTGTTGCGTCGCGGCTGCGTCACGCGCGTCTGGCGTCTCTGTTGATATGAGACGCGACTTTCGCGTTGCTGTCTGCTGCGTTGGAGCAGAGAGACTTGGGAGAGAGTGGGCTGCTGGGCCCCACGCCTATGGGCGCGTGCTTCCTGCGTTTGACGAGACGCAGAAGCTTCGCTTTGGCGTTTGACAAGTTGGTCTTTAGAGGGCTCAACTTGGGGAGTCTCGCGTTTGGGCCGCCAAACACGGACCTCTCGCACTGGACGAGGTGCGGGCAGGGCATCGGATCGTACGCTGCGTTCAACCCCAGTCAGAAAACCAACGGTTCCGACCGAGTGTTGACGCGCGCGTCTTCTCTGTCGACGCTCGGCATTCCGATTGCGTTGTGGAGGAAGAGAGAAGCCAACAACTTCCTGGTTTGTAGAACCAGGGGTGTTTGCCACGCGGGTCTCCTGAGAGACGCTGACGCGGGCGTTCTGTGCGACACGGTCAATCGCACCAGTAGATGTGCCGGGGACCACGCGGGCCTTCAGAGAGGCGTTGGCGCGTGTGTTCTGCGCGGCGCGGTTGATCGTAGCAGAGGAGTCTGAGGTTACGCGGGCTTTCGGAGAGGCGTTGGCGCGTGAACCAAGCTTGGCATAGTAGGCAGCAGGAGCACCCGACAGAGCCTCAGATTGGGCTTCAGGGGGCTGTCCACTTGAGACCCTGCGGCAGACGCGGGTCTTTAGGCTCTTGGAGCCAGAAGAGAGGAACTCTTCATACTTCGCCTGGTCGAACTCGACGACGAGGGATTCGACCATTTTCCCCTTACGGAGAACGTCATCTTGCACCACGGTGCGCTCGTCAGTAACGAAGGAAGTCCCCAGCGGAGTCGCCATCTCTTGTAGGGGCCGGAAAAGTTTGGTGGTCTGAGAAAGTGGTTTTAGCTGTAAAAGATTTCCTTGATTCAAGCGAAACGATTACAACCAAAAGAACTACTCTTCCCTCTTTTCCAGTTACAAGGGAGGGAGGATGTCTGAATCTTCCCTTTGTTTAAAGCTGGGTTCTTCGTGTGGCGATGGAGAGTGAATCTTGTTCTCCGTTGACCAGATGACCGTCCTGGACCGTCGGGGGTCTTCTCTTCGGTCGGTAGAAAGAGTAACTCAGCTCCGTCTACCAAAACTCTCAAGGAGGAGGTAGGCGAAGAGCGGCTAGTACTCAGTAAGCTCGCTGAAGAGTCGTGCTTCTCTCTTGATGATCCTTCTGCCTGGATTCGATCGATTTTGATGATGCCCTATCTCAAAGCTCTCTCTCTTCAAAACTCTGATCTTCTGCCAAGCTTCGATCCTCTCAAGCCTCTATCCCTGTGTGTCTCTCCAAAAACTCCGATCCTCTCTTCATAGCAAACAAGGCTATTTATAGGGATCTCAGGGGGTGAAGGTGCCTCCTGAAAACGCTCCCGAATGAGGGGCCACTACCCGCTACATGCGCGGTGACTGGCCCCGCAATCAGGGCAGTTGCAACTGAGACGCGGGCGTTGGGCCGAACGCGCCTTGAAGTTTGAGACGCGGGCGTCGAGCCAAACGCGCCTTGAAGTTTGAGACGCGGGCTTCGGGCCTTCACGTCTGGATGCTGAGGCGCGGGCGTCGGGCCGACGTGCCTTGATGCTGAGACGCGGGCTTCGAGCCGACGCGTCTGAATGTTGTGACGCGGGTGTAGAGCCAACGCGTCTTAATGCTGAGACGCGAGCATCGATTTCTCGCGTCTAGAGCTTGAGACTCTGCTTCCTTAATGGCTGGTCTGTTGGTCATTTTTAGACAGCCTACATCGGGTCCAAACCCAAACTCGCAATTCCCTCATTTCCCCTCTCTCCTTTCCTTCTCTCTCCTTTCCTTCTCTCTCTTTTTTTCTCATTCTCCGTCCGCCCCCACTGTTGCGCCCACGCGGCACCCCGCCGTGGCTGCTGGCCTACCGCTCGCTGGCTGCCTCTGGCTGATGCCTCACCCGCCGCTAACTGCCTCTGGCGCTCCACCACGAGCGAAAGAGGTGGAGAAAGCAAATGAGAGAGGGGGAAAGGTTGGTCACTGCTCCTAGCATCGCCGCCTCCTCTTTCGGCGCTCCACCGTATAGACTGTCTAAAAATTACTGAAGACAAGTCATCAGATAATAAAGTTCATTTTTCAGACGCAAAGCTAATCAAAGCCACTCATGCAAAGACAAAACGCAGGGCTCGAAGCCTGCGTCTCAACACCATAGCAATGCCAAGACGCAGACTCAAAGCCCGCGTCTCAATACCACTTTAGTGCTCGGTATAAAGCTTGAAGCCCGCGTTAAAGGTTGAAGCTCGCATCTCAAACGCGAAGTTCGAGGCGCGCGTCTAATACCACGTCAATGAGGAAACAAAGAGTTGGAGGCTCGCGTTTCAATACCATCGCGACGCCCAAAACACGAAGCTCAAGCCCCGCGTCCAGCGTTACCTCAACGACTAAATGCAGAGTTCAAGCCCGCATTCCAACTAGAGAGGAGCCCTGCATCTCAGTTACAACTACCCCCATTATTGGGTCAAGTACTTTCTACGTAATTAGGGGAGTTAATCTCCATTATGGGAGGTTTTTAGGGAACACTTTTACCTCTAGAATCCCTATGATGTATTAGTTTGCTATTGAAAAGGGGTCGGGGATTTTAAACTGAGAAAGATTAGCTTTACAAAGAGTTCAACTCCTCTGCCAACTTGCTGAGTTCAAGTTTTTGCCTAAGTTTCTTTGAGATTTCATTAGATAGGAGTTGTGCTACTCCATCCGTGATCCAAGGGAAAAGTTCTGAGGAAGCATTGATGTTCACCCAGTCAACGAAAAATAAGATTCACTTTTCACCGCTACGTAAAGAACTCAGCCTTAAATAAAGCGGGGATCTGAGCTTGAGTGTATTCTCTCTCTCTCGTAGTTAGAATTTGAGTTGTTGTAACTTTTTTATTCAAGAAAATTTCGCAATATACTTCAACTTTTCTCCCCGTACAAGAGATGGTGACTCCGCTGGGGATTATAGAAATCTCTACTGATGAGCAAGTTGGGGCGCGAGGTGACGTCAGTTTCATAGAAAAAATGGACGAGTCATTTGTTGTAGAATTCAATGAGGCAAACTACGAAGAGTTCCTCTCTCTTGGCTCCAAGAGCCCCACGGTGGCACGACAATACCGCAGGGTCTCCTCGGAGATCCACTCTCAAGTCTCTTCGGAGACTTTCCCAAAGATGGCCTGTGCAAATAAGGTTATTTCTGGCCACGTCGCGCGCGTGGGCCATGTCAACATCTCCTACGAGACCTGCGAGGCCAACATTATTGAAGGCCAATCTTGTCATGCCCCTCCTCTCCATATTTCTCAGCTCCAGGTTATTGGGGGTCCCCAACAACCCGCGAGATATAACCAGAATGCTAAACATCGACAAAGGCATCGCGCACGTCGACAACAGATGGACGAAGCTTGGAAAACTATATGTCCAACAGGTATAAGACGTGAAGCTCAGGCACGTGTCCCTTCTGAATTGCGTTAGACGCGTGGAGTTTGCGTCTGGATACCAAAACACAAAGCTGGAGAAGCTCGCATTTCTGACACCCTATCTCACAGAAGGAGATGGTGAATTTGTACAAAGAAAGTGAACAATAGTAGATATTTGGTGATGCTGGTGATCTAAACTAAAGATTAAAAGAAAAGAAAAAAAATCTAAAAGAAATACTTACCTTTTCCGCTTGATGACTTACCTAGAATCCTTGCATGTTTACCTTGATGTGGAGGCGATCAACGCATAACTCATAATATTAACTCAGTTCCATTTCACATTACATCATCAAGGCTTCTTTGAGCAAGTATGAAATGATACAAACATAGGGAAGAATCCATCGTCATGAGCTATCTATGACACTCACTAAGGCAAAGCAATATCGATGCTATTTAACTCACGTGGACTATCATCAACACCGAAAGAGGAGGAGTAGAAAGAATAACATAAAAAGTCACCTTTTTATTGCTTACAGAAATGATGGAAGAATGGAGGAGGTTACTCTCAACATAAATCTCTCTCTCTTACTTACATGAATCTTAGTTATGCTTACAAAGAAATAAAAATTACATAAAATAAAAATAAAAACCTACATTAAAAAGAATGAAAACTAGTCTAAGAATCTTTCTCTGCTTAATCGCTCTCTGTACAATGAGAAATCCCAGTATTTATAGGAAAAAATCAAACGGGGGAGAGCATACGAAGATAAGGGAGTAAAACGCTCCCCGAACAGCTTTAACAGAGCCGTGGAAACACGACTTTGGCTTTGGCCGCATTTCCGCGGCCTGAGTGTGGCCAGGTGGCCACACCCTGGAGGTGCAGGTCCCTGCTTTGACGATTTGATTTTATCTCTTGCTGGATTTTCAGTTTGGGTGCTGGATTTTGACGAAACCTCCTTTTATCTTCAGCTTTAACCAATTGATTTGTGAAGATATATTTTAACTGATTTATTTTCTCTGATTTACCCTGATTTGCTTTGATCAGTCCTAATATTTGATTTGAATTAATTCTGAATTAAATCATAATTTTGATGGGTTTTTGGGCTTGTTTCTCTTTCCTCTCCTTTAGTAAAGGCCTGCGTATAATTTAGACAATAAATAGGATTAAAAATAGTGTTTATTAAATAATAAATATGAGATTGTGACAACAAATCTGCAGTATTAGCAACCGATCACACCCCCATACCTATCTTTTGCTCGTCCTCGAGCGAAACAATAAAATTAAACCAAAAATTATTAGACCACTTTCGCAGGTCACGCAATTGCACTGAGTATGTACAACAAGCCGTTAAACTTCTAGGTTTCCCTCTAGAGGACGGGTTTTGTCTCGTGAGGGTTTTCAGTGAATTACACCCACAAAATCTATAAAGAAAGAAAAATAAAGTGTTAGTATTTGAAAACACATTTTGAAAGAGAAAAATATTTGAAGTATTATTGTATGAATTAAGTAATTTATAAGTTATAGGAAAATCGAACTTTTCATTCTTAATCTTAGTCTTTATTCAAAACTTGATATTAATCAAGGTAAGAAGTCAAACTATATTTCTCATCTAGTCTATTATTTTACCCTAACTTATATGCACCTTTGTGACCATGCAATTTTGACTCAGGGTTTTTTAACTCTAATTCTTATACCTTTTTTTTAATTTTTTAGTGATATTATTCCTTAGTTCTATTAGACTTTCTAATCGGCCCATATAATGAGTTTTTAATCGGTGACTCCCAAATCAAACAGTCTTAAGGCACCGGGTGAGAAAACACCCTAAGGACTTAAATATTCGAACAAATAAGGCTACAAAACTATGGATTTTATTATATGAACCGCTTTTAGGCATGAATACTTATGCTTTATGAGGCACAAATACCCAGCTTAATCAGAGGATTTTTGATATATTATATATATTTTTTCTTTTTTAATAAGGCATAAGAATCTTTATTTTTTTAAACCTATGTGTGTAAGTGTATAAAGCATGCATATTTCATTAAGGTGAAAATTAATACTAAATTACTTTTTCAAATTTTCTTTCTAACCCTAGAAATCAAACAAATCATTTTATTTTGATCAAGTATAAGAAATCCTAATTATGATTCTCCTATTCCTTAAAATTGACTTAATTTCTTATAAAAAAAATATGTCAAAATATTGCTCTCTTTTCAAAAAAAAAATTTTAAAAGAAAGAAAAATGTTAATTTTTTATTTTAAATAAAAAGAAAACTTATGTTTTTTTAGAACCCTCCCCTACACCTATCTCATGCATTGTCCTCAATGTATGAATGAATGCATAGATACATGAAAAAGAAGAAAGGGAAGGAAAATACTACCTTAAGGTGGTAGTTCTGGTGGTGGTCGGATTGGGTCAAGCGCTGCTACCCAATCAAAATAATGTGATGGTTCACGAAACCCAGCAACGGCGCCAAAATTTAATTGAGTTGGAACCTGCACACAGAAAATGATAGTTTAAAAATTAAGATTGAAATGTGCAAGTACTCAATGCTACCGCGATAGTAAGTGACTATGCAGGTCGTGATCCTCATGGAGGGACTAGCGATGGAAGCTTTTGTAAGTTCTCTTTTAAGTTACAAAGAATGGCTAAAACTCTTCTCTTAGTTCTTGAAAAGAAAAAATAAGTTATGTTAAATTGTGAAAGTGATAGATAGAAGGAGATGATGATTTTGTATAAAGAAAGTAAAAAATAGTAGAGATTTGGTGATGGTGGTGATCTAAACTAAAGATTAAAAGAAAAGAAATAAAATCTAAAAGAAATACTTACCTTTTCCGGTTGATGACTTACCTAGAATCCTTGCATGTTTACCTTGATGTGGAGGCGATCAGCGCGTAACTCATAAGATTAACTCAGTCCCAATTCACATTACATCATCAAGGCTTCTTCGAGCAAGTATGAAATGATATAAACATAGGGAAGAATCCATCGTCATGAGTTATCGATGGCACTCGCTAAGGCAAAGCAATAACGATGCTATTTGACTCATGTGGACTATCATCAACACTGAAAGAGGAGGAGTAGAAAGAAGAAGAAGAAAACAAAAATAAAAAAGAATATAAATAGTTACCTTTTTATTATTTGCAGAAACGATGGAAGAAAGGAGGAGGTTATATCGGTGTCACTCTCAACATAAATCTCTCTCTAACTTACATGAATCTTAGTCTAACCTATGCTTACAAAGAGATAAAAATTATTTGAAACGAAAATAAAAACCTACACTAAAAAGAGTGAAAAACTAGCCTAAGAATCTTTCTCTGCTTAATCGCCCTCTGTACACTGAGAAATCCCAGTATTTATAGGAAAAAACCAAACAGGAGAGAGCGTACGAAGATAGAGGAGCAAAATGCTCCCCCAACTGCTTTAACACAGCCACGAAAATGCGGCTTTGGCTTTGGCCACATTTCCACGGCCTGGGTGTGGCCAGCCAGGTGGCCACACCCGGGAGGTGTAGGTCCCTACTTTGATGATTTGACTTTATCTCTTACTGGATTTCAGATTGGGTCCTGGATTTTGACGAAACCTCCTTTTATTCTCAGCTTTAACCAATTGATTTGTGAAGATCTATTTTAACTGGTTTTCAACTGGTTTTATTTTCTCTGATTTGCGCTGATTTGCCCTGATCTTTGATTTGAATTAATTTTGAATTAAATTAGAATTTTGATGGGCTTTTGGGCTTGTTTCTTTTCCCTCTCCCTTAGTAAAGGCATGCATATAATTTAGACAATAAATAAGATTAAAAATAGAGTTTATTAAATAATAAATATGAGAATGTGACAATAAATATGCAGTATCAGCGACCGATCAGACATCATGAGGAGGTGGGTAAGACCGACAACCCCAATTACTGCTTGTACCACATGATGCTAGGGCATCCTACCAAAGAGTTGTTACACCTTCAAAGACATCCTCCAGGTTTTGATTGATGCAGAGGTGCTCAAGCTCTACCCAGAGTAGAAGAAAGTGACAACTAACATGACGTTATTTTTTTAGTCTGAGGTACAGCCTCCAACGCCAGCCGGAGTAATTCCCATCCCGAAACTAAGGGTGGTCAAAATAGATCCACCGTGCTATCTTAAAATTACTGAAGACAAGTCATCAGATAACAGAATCCATATTTCAGACGCGAGTCTAATCAAAGTCACTCGTGCAAAGACAAAACGCAGGGCTCGAAGCCCGCCTCTCAACACCATTGCAATTCTAAGACGCAGAGCCCAAAGCCCGCGTCTCAGTACCACTTCCAGTGCTCATGCACAAAGTTTGAAGCCCGCGTCAAAGTTTGAAGCCCGCGTCTCAAACACGAAGCTCGAGACGCGCGTCTAGTACCACGTCAATGAGAAAACACAGAGAAAACACAGAGTCAGAGGCTCGCGTTTCAACACCACCGCGACGCCCAAAACGTGAAGCTCAAGACCCGCGTCCAGCGTTACCTCAACGGCTAAAGGCAGAGCTCAAGCCTGCATTTCAACTGGAGAGAAGCCCTGCGTCTCAGTTACAACTACCCAATTACTGGGTCAAGTACTGCCCACGTAATCAGGGGAGTTAACCCCTATTATGGAGGATTTTTAGGGGACAGTTTTACTCCTAAAACCCCTATAAATAACTCAGTTTGATATTGAAAAGGGGTCGGGGACTTTGAGCTGAGGAAGATTAGCTTTACAAAGTGTTCAACTCTTTTACCAACTTGTTGAGTTCAAGTTTTTGCTTAAGTCTCTTTGAGATTCGTTGGATAGGAGCTGTGCTACTCCATCCGTGATCTAAAGAGAAAAGTTCTGAAGAAGCATTGACGTTCACCCGGTCAACAAAAAATAAAATTCACTTTCCACCGCGCATATATATATATATAATATCCAATTAAACTTGTATATATATTTCCACATCTATTTAATTATTTCTTGTATTTGTATGCAATAGCTCGTAGACCACTTCCAATTCCCAATGTATTCATATACATACATCCATATGCATGCACTTCATTATATTAAATACGGTTCAATTCTAGTAACTTGTATGCACAAATTATTATAATTTATCTACAAAATATATACTCCCCATTCCATTAAAATTTCGTAGTGATATAATAATCACCTGAATTATCGATTCTAATTATCGGACATTATCTCATTAATTGAAATTTAAACTATAAATCTGGGTTTTTAAAACCCGGGTGTTACACCTGTTATCCCTTTGTATATTGATAAATTCATCTCTAAACTTCTGGATTTGAAATTATCTTCATTGATTTCTCAAGTAAGGATAATAAATCTAAATAAATCTGATTTAGTTGGAATAGATTTGATAATATCCTCTCTGTAATCAAATATTTTCTGATAAGATTTGTTTTTGGACTTCTAGATTTGGGATTATTTTTGTTGATCTTCAAGTTAAGTAAATGGATCTTCAAAATCTGATTTTGATTGGTTTCATCTGGTGTTATCTTTTCTGATTTGATTTAGTCTTTGGATAGAATTGCTTTTAAACTTCTGAATTTGAGTAGATCTTCATTGACTTACTTAAACTTTTAAAACTTTAGATTTTATTGGATAAACTTGTTCATTTTTCCTCTTTCTCCGTTAATTCTCCTGCACACGGTTAGACATTAAAATGAATTAAATAGCAAAGTTACAAAATAAATGTGGCACATGTGACACTAAATATGCAATATACGTGTACAATCATTGTCTTATGCATGTCTTTCTATTTTATTTCACCTACTGATTCTCATGCCCGAGGGTCTTAAGTCGGCACCACACCAGTACTCCTAATCTGAAAGGGGCCTTTTCTGTGTGTGCTCAGAGAGGTACCATCCAGGGAGCTCCTCAAATCGCTTGTAGTGGGGTTTGATCCACATTAAGTCGATTTTTATCCATCACAAACTAGCGCTTTCATTATCTTGGTCCATACTCAAAGCTTGGTCCATACTCAAAGCCTCTTCTGATGGCCTCGAGAAAACAAACCATCACTCACAATGGTGCCCCATCAAAGGGCAAAACCAATAGTATCGCCGGGGGCACAGTCCCCCCGCATACTGTTGATTAACAACATGCTACCGAGGACACTGATTTTTTCTCGCCTTAGGGGGCAGTCACCAGCATCCGACCAACACCGTTATTCGAAGCCAAATCCTTCACATGTTTGCCAATATGAAGGAGCATATGAAGGAGAAACCAGCCCAGTTAGATAGCGGCTGAGGGCAAGTGGCCCTCTATAGCGAAAGAGTTACCCATGAGCAGGAAATACTGAAGCAGCTCAACGACTAGCTCAAGGCGCATATCACCACACTCTAGAGAGCTTAGGAGCAGACGGAGTCAGAAAGAGATCCCGAAATCAGAAAGACTCAAACCAATGGGCCCATCACAAATCTGAGGTGACCAAGACCGACGTCCCTCTGCACGAAGACTACCTCCGATAATGACACCGATTCGCCTCGTATCCAAACAGAATCTTATTACGGCCATACTCAGAGAAGAATTGAAGAATCTCTCGACATTTGAGTCCTCGACGAGTTGATCCAAAGACGAATCAAAGAGGCAAAACTGCAACTTCGAAGTTGACCTAAACAAGCCGCTACCAGAGTCTTCGACTCTCCCTCTCCGAAGAGATTTTGGAGTGCGAGGTCCCAAAGAAATTCGCAACTCCAGTCTTTGACTACTACTCCAGAATCAGTGACTCGGTTCAGTACATTAGGCACTTCTGAGATAAGATGGTGGCCCACTTCTGCAATGATCCATTCTTATGCCTAACCGTTTCGTCCAGTCTGAAAGGTGTGGCCTCGGATTAGTCCTATTCTCTGCCACCACATTCTCTCGACAACTTCGAGGAAGTAACCGATGCGTTGCATGCATAATACTGTTAGCCCAAGGGTTCATCACTCTAGTTTTGATGATAATTAAACTCATGTAGTTATTGTACTAATTATCTTGTTTTGTTTTAGTTGCAGATTTCATCAAGATCATGTTTTAGTATTTAGCTTCAATAAGAGACTCAAGTTAAGTTTTAAAACTAACGAGTGTTGATTCAAGAGCTCAAGTATAAAATATTATATCAAATACTCAAGGATCCTAACTCGAAAAACTAAGCTTGATCGAGTCAAGATGAAGAAGAAGATTTTTTTTAGAAGAAATCTCTAGTTTGTAAGGATGTTTAGTTCATGTAATAATTAGATTTGATTGCTTAAGCTTATACACACTCCAAAGTTTGATACTAGTTTTTAAGATTAAAAGTCTCGTGCTTTGGTTTAACCAGTTTGTGTTTTAAAATATTGTTTTAGGAAATCAAGTTTTATTTTAAAGTGGTTTTGACATCTCAAAACAAGTTCACATGTGTTGATTTTTAATCCCACATATTTATTATGCATATGAACTAATTTTTTGTAGAATTTATAGAAATTTTTCTTTCAAAAAGATTTTTCAAAGAAAAGTTGACCACAAAGCTGATCGCAAATTAATATTAAAATAAATATTAATTATGAAAAATTGGAGTATAATTAGACTCCAAATGAGAATTACATGACCACAAAATTAAATATTTTGAGTTACAACTTATTACCAATGAGATTTATATGACTACGAAATTAATTGTAGCACCTTGAAAGTGGGAAAATGATTGTGTAAAAGAGAGGTGTAAAGGGTAAAGAAAAAAAGGTTTTTCTATTTTCTTTTCTAATATTGAATGAACAGTAGAAGTGGCAAATGAGTTTTCCTACTTCCGCACTTTCCCCCAAACCAAACAGCCCCATAATAAAAAAGTACAACGAGCAAAACCTCTCTCTCTTTCCGAGTCTCTGTTTGTGGATCCCTCTCCTTGATGGAGGGGAACGAACATTGCCATCCCCAAGAACGAGGAAGGCACCCATGGATTAGGGCACCCCAAATTTAATTAAGGCCCCCAAAATATTCAAAAAAACTTCAAAGTACCCGCTTTCTTTTCTCCCTTCTTTGCCGACAGACCAAAACGTCCCCCCTCGCCGGCCACCTCCTCTCCTTCCCCAGGCTTCCCCTCGCCGGCGAACCCCCTCCTTCCCCGACCACCTCCCCCCCCCCCCCGCCCCCGACCTCCCCCTTCCCCTCCTCCGCCTCCCCGACCGCCCCCGACCTCCTTCCTCGTCGGCCACCCCGTCTCCTCCCCCTCACCCCGCCCTCCCCTCCCGCCGAACAGATCCGTCTCTGTTCGGCCGCCGAACAGAGGAGGACCTGTTCGGCCGGAGTGGCCGAATAACGGGGAGGGAAGGGCGGGAGAGGGGGGAGGGGGAGCGCCGGGGTGGGGGGAGGTCGTGGGGAGGAGAGGGGGAAGTCGGGGAGGGGGAGCGGAGGGAAGACGACAGAGGAGCCGGAGGAAGGAAGGAGGAAGAAGAACGGTACTTTGAACATTTCACAAAAAGTAAAATTATAAAAAAAATTGGCACACTTGTAAATATTTGCTTGGTGCCTTTCTCATTCCTGGGGGCGGCAAGATCCTTTCCCTCGATGGAGTCCTCACTCTCTCCCCCCACGCCAAGCGGCCAAGGGACACCGCGCTCTCTCTCTCTCTCTCTCGGTAAGTTTTCGCCTTTTTTTTTTTTTCCTGATTAAAACAATCGCTTTGGGTTAATAGTGAAACAATTTATAAAAGAAATCTACCCCAATCCCAAAATAGAAACTTTGGGCTCTCTTATATCGAATTCAATCTGCAATCAATGACTCATTACAAACTGAAAACAATTTTTTGTGGCCAATTTTTCGAATTTTTACTATAAAAATCCTATCCTTTTCATTTTTTGAATAGATTCAAAGGCGGTTCCTTATAGAGGAAGCCAACAAATCAGGTGGCAGTGTTCTCCACTGTCAACTTCTCTTGCAGTGGGGATGAAAAAATCATTACGATGTCGGATGTGGTCCCTAACCGCGAAACCATAGCAAAATAAGCAGAAGCTGGGTATTATTAAATTTTAAAGATTTTTCTATGCGTTTTTCCTTTCTATTTTTATCTAAAATGCCAACTAATGGCTATATTTATCTCAGGTTTTATCTTGTCAGAAGCAGGAGATTTCCGTGCTAGAAGCCAGGTACATTATCAATTTTGATAGTTTAAATTACATATTTTTTAAATAAGAGCATTCCATTTCAATGCACATAGGTAGAGTTTTCTTATGAGGTGTGCTTGATAACTGACTTAGTACAAATAAAAGTAACATGGTTGTTTTTCTTAATTTCCATTTGAAGGTCTATTGAAGAGATATATGATGCTCTTGCTGAACGTCTTCTTCCGACGCTGACAAGTCTGAAGGATTCCAAGGACCCTAATTCAAAGTATAATTCTTCTCACTTTGATAATTAAATTGGCTTTTTATTTCTCAGCAAAACAATTGATAATTAAATTGTTGTCTTGTTATTCGACCATGTATATATAAAGATATTAATTATAGTATCATGCATGCTGGCTGTTATACAGTCTTATTCTCTGTGTCATGCATCTTCTTTAATAAGTTCCATATGTATCACTACCAATACTCTCTCTCTCTCTCTCTCTCTCTCTCTCACACACACACACACACACACACACACACACACACACACACACACGAAGAGCTGGAGCTTAAGAACTGGCCACCCACACCTTCTTTCATTGCCATTAAAGAGAGAAATAAAATATGATTGCAATGGCAGTTTATAGTTTTAAGTTATGAAATTTATTAATTTATTTAATGTTCTCATTTACCAACAAAAGGTACGATCCTTTTGGGTCAAGGTCTTTTGGTAATATTTCTGTATTAGAAACACCACAGGTATTTATTTATTTACTGTTTCTAAATACTTATACAATACATAGCTTTGACTTTTATTTGGAATTGGTGAGAGATAAGAGGAACTTTTTGATGTAAGCTCTCACCTTTAACACCTGCAAATTTAGCACATCAGACTTCAAACTGTCTGATAAAGGCTCTGTTCTTGTTGGTTATTATAGACTTATTCTAATAAGGAGTTAACTTTAAGCTTTGATGATATGAAGCAATCATTCTTTTATTTGTTTAAAAATGAATACAATTACAAATGACGAATAATTCATCTTTCCACTGATGACGAAACACACAAGAAATAAGTGATACAGAAGTAAAACTCAAACTTATTTCTGGAATGAAAAGTATATGATGGTTTCAATATGAGTGCCAATGTTGATAAACTCTTTTCTCACTAATCCTTTTCTTTTTTTTTTCTTTTTCTAAATTTTAAGAACAGGTGCAACCTTTCTGGATGACCATTTCCAGGATTCAAAACCTGGATCACCTGCCCCTTTTGCCCTTATCTCCTGACAAATGTCTGACTGATGTGAAACATATATGAGAGATAGAAAGAATAGAGATAGATAAATCAATTAGAGCATTCTACTACTAATTGAGTCTGATTAGGACATCTCGCCACTAACAAACTTTAGGATCGAGAAATTCATTAATCAAACTCAATTTGAGAGTAAAGAAAAACTTTCATTGATTGTTTAAGAATACATAAGGCTTTTAGATATGCTACAAAATTATATTTCCTACTTCTATTTGGATTATAATCCTATTCCTTAAAGAAATCAAAAGTTTAAAAGAAAAAATACTTAAAAAGAAAAGTAGTAATCTTACTACAAATCGTATTACTAAAAACAAAAATAAAAGAAATAAATACTAGAACTCCTAATATTATTCTGATTTTACAACTCCTTCTAGAACCAATTTGTCAAAGAATTCTTGAGCCTCCTTCGGTACATTTTTCATGCTTTTGAATTAGGCTTTGAATTGGCTTTGGATTCACGATGTCCGCATCACTGACGCTATCATGTTAGATGTAATTGGCATAGCCGCACAACCTTACTGAGTGGATCTGATGCCCACAACGCAGCTAGTCCTCTTAACTTTATTGGAGCAGGTTCCCGAGCGCTTCTTTGGCTAAAGCAAACATCCTTTCTGAATCCTTGACTAATTTGAAAGACGAATGCACAAACCCTGGTTAAAGAAAGAGATGATTGAGTCTCTTATGCCATCCTAGGCTATTCTCCTATAGTGTATCTCTGCCGGCTACTTTCTAAGGTTCAAGTTTGCCTTCTATCCTAGGCGACCATCTTTGTCTACTACAATTAGGGGTGTGTGCCATGGAGTGTGGTATCTTGTGTACTACAACTAGGGCTGGGTCCCATAGAGCTGTATGTTCTAACCAACCAAGCTCCTCCGGGATAAATTTTCTTTTGTGCAATCTTGTATTGTGGTATTAGTGTTCCAGTTTCACTTTTATTGTAAGAAATCAACTACATTACCATTTTATATGTAAATATAATTGGACAAGAATATTTGAGAGCTTTAGCTGAGATGGATATTCAACACACAAAAAAAGAAAAAGAAAAATCCGACCTATGGCTTCCTCGCCCTATCAAATCGTCTTTTGTTGTCCAAGGATTCAGGAGATGACCACAAAGGTTATGCCTATGAGTACCTATAAGTTTGACCAATTGTTTTCTTCTTCTTTTTCCTCGCCTTTTCATATTCCCCCCTTCTTCCAAATAAAGCACACAATCGATTTTAAGCAGTCCTAAATTGTAACCAATATTAACTTTTCTCATCAGGAATTATATCTGTTTCGACTATTTGCGGATACATCATTGGCTTGGCTGCTCCTCCAGGTGCAGGCAAGACCACTGTAGCATCTGAAGTAGTGTTTTCATCTGAACAAACTTTGGCCCCAGAAAGCTTTGACACAATCTGATGATGTTGCTACTGTGCTTCCCATGGATGGTTTCCATCTATATCATTCCCAGCTGGTTGCTATGGAGGTTAGTGTTATCTTTTTTTGATTATTTAATTTATTGTCTTCGCCCCTCTGACTGAGTTATACTGACCACCGTCAGTAATAAAATCTAAATTAGTTCTTAGTCTGTAAGTTTTCCTCTTTTTCTTCTTCTTCTTATACCTTCCTTCTCATCTTCTTTTCTTTTATTTTTTTCTTTTTATTTTCTCCCATTTTCTTCCTTTTGTGAGCGGGGTTTGTCAAACCCCATACCTCTTGAATGACGCCATGACTGCATTTTCCCTGGGTATACTGGCACCCACAATTGTAAATCAATGATTGTTTCTTTGTTTTCGTTTACATGTGAGCTTTTGTCATAAGTTGACATAGTTATTTTCTTATCGCTAGAATCCAGAAGAAGCCCATGCAAGAAGAGGAGGTTGGAGTTTCTTAAAATAAGTTCATCAGAATTTAAGGATCTTATTATGGACATATGTACTAATCCTGCAACTGAAACATTTAGCACCTCGGACGTTCAATCCAGAGCTGCTCCTAAAATGTCTTCATGCCATTCGGAATCAGGTAACTTCATGCGAACACATGCCACTATTAGTCTTTTTCTTTGTGTTTTCTGTTGTCCAAGTTATTCAACCATGTTTTGCGCTCATGGTGTGACTTAAAAAGTTTCACTTGAGGCCATATATGGGATTACCTTTTAGAAGTAGTGCTAAAAATTGGATCTCTTTGAAAAAAGGTATCTTTATGCTTTGACAGTCCTGAATTGATGAATGATTACAGGGATCAGTTTATGCTCCATCATTTGATCATGTTGTTGGCTATCCTGTCGAGAATGATGTATTCGTGAAGTCATAAGTAAATTAATTGTTTTCATATTTTTCTCTTTGCGTCAGGCTCTAAATTTTCTTTCCATGTTTAGATATGATTAATGATCTGAATAATATTATGTAATAATTTCACACATAAATCATCAATTTAGTTCATGCTTACCTTCATGTTATTTGGTGGCAGTTTTGATATTTCCACAAATGGAATTACTACAATTGCTCAATGATATTATCTTAAAATATGAGATGTTTATTGTGTAGAAGAAGTAGTTTCCATGCATATGTGATGTAACGCGGGATCTGATCGCAATCACCTTCAAACTAAAGAACTGAAAACTAGGATTTTGAATTGAAGAACTAGAAAAGAGAGATTCTGGTTTAGAAAAGAATCGGATAGATTTGGGCTTCGCACCCTTTACACGGGCTTTACACCCCTTGCACTAAGGGTTTCACACCCAAAACTCAAAAGCACTCTCAAGAGAATTTATTAAATTTTTTTTAATTATTGTCTACTTATTCATTGAGTTGAGCCTCTTTACATAAACTCTTACAAAGTGAACTTTTCCATCATAATAGATGTGGGACTAAGTTTTATAATAAAAGAAAAAGCTAAGTTCAAAATAGACTAAGGCATAAAAAAGATAACTACCACCAGTGTGATGTCCTCATCATGTCCCCCGGGGTGGGAGAGAGTTGACCTTTTCGAGTGAGGACACCTCTCATGAAGCATCTCAATCGGGCCATGGTGGTGGCCGTGACAGTAGCACAATGCATCACATCAAAATCAAGGTGGTGGAGGTGGAACTGGTCTCCGTGTCGGATCGATAAAAATTGGCAGCTTGATCAAGGCACCAATAGCAGACTGAGGACGTCATCCATGATGAAAACTGAACTGACTGCACTTTGCATCATAAGTGGCCTGATCTCCTGTGAGCCTGGCTCCTATACATATATCTGCAATGGATCGTACATATTAGGCGATCTCAAGGAAAATGATACCCTCATAACTGCAAAAGGTGATACTAGATCCAAAGTAGACACCGATAGAAGATCTATAAGGTCTCAACAGGTAGCTTTTCAACTTTTATAGGCTGTGAGAAAATCTCTTCTTGCTGTAACACCGATTCAGTAATAACTTCTGCCCTTGGTTCTGGCTTATCATAAACTTCTAGCTTTGGTTCTGGATTGTCATTAACTTCTGGCTCTGATTTTAGATTGTCAACAGTTTTTACCGCCATGCTTTCTAGCATTTTCACCATGCCAGCCAGGATCTACTTTACATTCAGCGATCACATTACTGAATTGTGGCTTATGGAGCATGCCGAGTATGAAGAAGTTCTTGTAAGATACGCCAATCTCGACAGTCGATATGACTGTCTTATCACCACTAATAAACTTCTCCAGTTAGCTTCATTTGGGCGTAATGACACTTCTGTACAGGTGTCAAAGAGAAATACCTGAAGGAATCCTCAAGATGGTTTTCTCACTTTTCATATCCATTCTGATTACAAAAACTCTGAAAATACGGGAGAGCTGCATACATGTCCTTTTCAACCTTCTTTTCATCCCCATCAGTATAAATGTATTTTCCATAAAGTAAAATCTCATTAATAAAACTCAATGCATAAAGATCAGAGATTACCCAATAAACTCAGTGGCTCGAATTGGACTCAAATTGGGTTTAAAATGTGCCAGAACGCTGATTTTCTACTGCTGGGACAATACTAGTGCTAAATACGAGCCCCTGGAGGTTGAATCTACTGCTCAAGTGCTATGAAATTTTTGTAGTAGTTCTGGGGCTCAGTCACGAGCCTAACGCTTCGAACAGAGCTCAAAACAGACTTCGAACGGGTGAGAAACGGATTCCAGACTGGTCGGGGGTAGGAGATGAACAATAATTACTATTCACAGAACAGTAATTACTGTTTGGTGATTACTGTTTCGTGATTACTGTTAACAATGAACAATAATCGCGGTGATTACTGTTCGCGGTGAACAATAATTTTTTTGTTCCTCTTTTTTCTGTTTTCTTTCTTTCTTTTTTTTGAATAGATCTAGATTTGAGATTTGAATAGATTTAGGGTTTTAGAAGGGGAGAAAGAAAGATTTGAAGGGGATTGGAGTCAAAGCTCTTATACCAAATTGATGTAATACAGGATAGGATCACAATCACTTTCAAACTAAAGAAATAAAAACTAGAGTTTTGCATTATAGAATATTAAAAAAGGGATTAGGGTTTAGAAAAGAACCCGATAGTTTTGGGCTTCATACCCATTGCACTACACACAAAACTCAAGATAATTTAATTGAAAATTTTAATTATTCATTGTCTACTTATTCATTGAGTTGAGCCTGTTTATATAGACGCTTACAAAGTGAACTTCCCTATTACAACCAATGTGGGATTAAGTTTCATAATAAAAAAAAAAATCTAAACTCAAAAATAAACTAAGACATAAAAAGATAACTAGCACTGGTGTGATGTCCCCATCGATATGTCTATCAAATTCTTAAGGATGCTTTGGGCCCTTATAGATACTCGATTAAAATACCTTGGATATGATTTGATTTTTGAGGGCATGAACACACATGCACATGTGTATATAAGGCAATGGGGGGTGGGGCGTCCTCTAGGCCCCCAACAGGAGTATGACTGATGACATTTAGGCCACAAATCAATGTCCAAGCCACTCCTTACTTTAATCATGATGGTAATTTGTGCCTTTAATGTCACTATATCAATAACACTTCAACCGGGATGGAGGGACGCATACTTTTCCGCCATTTTTCATATACATGCATAAAGACATACATACATGCACGCACACACAACTTATGCAAATATACCTTATGCATTTTAGAGGGGTTGATGCAGGAATTTCTTATGGCAGCAGCTCATATTCTTTTCACTGTAGCCACATATGTGTGGGCATGTGCATGTAGCGCTTTACTGTTCCCTGTGAACAAATCGCCTATCAAAACTAGAATGAAGGTTAACTTATTGCATTACTCTTATCCTTCAGAAACCTCTAACTGTTTAAAGATCTTCTTAGATTGATGCCAGTGTTCCATACAATATAGTTTATGGATTGAAATTGTACCTCTTGAATTACTTGTGAAATAGATCCACTTTTCTCTGTTTTCTTTCTCTGAAATTCTTCAATATTGTACATCTTTCTATCACGAATCTAACACTTGGTGCTTGATTTGAATTTCGGATGAGTGAGATATGACCCGAATAAGGAAGCTTGCTAGTGCAGATTTTTGCTCACGCGAATCTGTTTTCTTCTTGATTGTGGTGGTGTGGAGAAGACCTGGATGGCCTTGGCTTCAGTAGTGAGAAAGAAGGTAACAATAGGCGTCGAAGTCGACAGTAAACATGACGAGAGAAAGAGATTCGACAACACGTTTAAAAAGAGAGGAAAGAAATTTGTTGTGGAGAGATTGAGAGAGGGAAAATAGAATTATGATAAACTAATTAGGGCATCCCACCACTAATCGGGGTTTAATAGGGTATCTCACCACTATTAGAAAGAGGATTCAAGATCAATAGCTAACTCATAAAGGGAATAACAAATTTTTATTAATTTCATTGTTCATTGAAAAAGTGAATACATGAGGCCTTTATATAGGTTACACAATTGTATCTCCTACTCCTATTTGAATTACATAATCCCACTCTTAAAAGAAATCAAAAAGTCTAAAAGAGAGAAAAATGCATAAAAAGAAAAGTAGTAATCCTATTATAAATCATATTACCAAAAAAAAATAATATAAGAAATAGAAATTAGAAATCCTAATGCTAGTAGACTACTGAATCTATGTTGAGTTGGTGTGTCTTCTCTAAAGATGAAATATTTATCATTTCTTCGTTCTATTGTCCACATTGATTATATCTATTGAAACGTTTAATCGAGTTATTTTATCTATGAGTTGGCGCGTCTTCTCCGCGGACAAACGTTCAAGTGGGATGCCCTAATTGATTAAACCAACGATTGTTTTTGTTGGTGAAACGTTTAATTGAATTATTTTATCTATACCTTCCACACACGTACACGTTTCACATCAATAGTTTTTTTTTTTTTCAAATGAGACATTCCATAGGCTAATAGAAATTTATTTTCTATTTTAACAGAAAGTTGCATCAAAAGGCAGTTGTATTTTTATTAATTCAGGATCCATCAATTTTTTCATGCATTTCTTGTTCCCTGTTTCATCAGTAATGGCTCCATTGCTTCATTTTCTAGATTGTCTAGCATCACATTTTGTATGTTATTTCTTTATAAGATTGTGCAAACCCATGAAGCAAAGTAAAGATTTAAATGTAAAGTTGGAATAATCAGTGTAAAGGAATTTATACAACCAAAACCGAAGTTCTATGTTTTCTTCTTTTTTTCTTAAAAAAAAGTGTGTCTTTGGAGAAAGGGCATGTCCTGGCAAAGTGGAACCACTTCTTTTTATCATGGTTGATCATCATCTAACTTGAAATGAAATTATGAAGGCAAAATATGAAGTGTTATTCTTTGATGATGTTTTGCTTAAGAACTTGCTTCTCTACTCAAGAGCCGAATGTGTTTCTAGTTTTATTTATTTTTATTTTTTTCCCTTTATCTGTTCCTGAGGAAGGAGGTAGTGATGGAGGGCGGGAGAGAGATCTCTTGTTCCAAGTTTTGACTGGAGTTTTTGTGTGCGATATTATTCATTTCTAGCATTAACTTGGTAAACTTAAGCTTAGGTATGCATTAATACTATAGCGTGCATATATCTTCTATCATTTGATTTCCAATGCTAAAATATTATGCATGGAACTGTTTACCTGGAGCTAACTTATGATTTATGCCTATTATTGGTTAAAGGTTTTCTCCTTTAACTAACTCCTATCTCAACCTGACAGGCACAAAGTAGTAATTGTAGAAGGGAATTACCTGTTCTCTGAAGATAGTTTGTGGAAGGAGGTCTGTTCAGAATTTGATGAGAAATGGTAACATCTTTAATTTCAACTTGGTAGTAATTTTGCAAAAGTTTAATCTTAAGTTTTACTTGGAGTATGAAGCTTTTGGGCATTGCCTGTTCATTTGGTTCTTTTATTTTCACATTTCCATCCAACACCGGATTTAGATATTCCTGTATTCCTCTTTTGAAGGTTCATTGAGATCGATATTGATACTGCGATGGAACGTGTTTGCAAAGGCACATAGCTACAGGTTGGTGTCTTTAGCGTATCTTAAACCCCTCCCCTTCTCTCCATGTACGCGGCATGGACACAGGCATGCACATGCACGTGCATGTAGTTTGCTCTGTTCGTATGGGCGTGTGTATGTTTGATGAATGTCTTTGGTGTCTACATGCTTGTCTATCTTATTTTCTGATCTACTGCTTCATTGTCAGGTAAAGAGCCGGATGTTGCAAAATGGCGGGTGAGTCCCCTTAATTTTTGCCCTCCATTTCATCTTCCAGGTATCAGAATTTAGTGAACAAATATATATTTGTATTGCCTATTTCACCTAACATGCTGGTTTTAACTGTCCGACTTAGTTATGCCCTTTTCTAGTCAATTAAATCACACCTGTAATTAATTATTGGGTGAATACCCTAAAAGAGATGATCTTTTTAGCATGAATGCTAATTCTTTCATCACTTCACACTATTTGCTGAATTTTGGTAAATTTCAAGAATCCCTTTTCACCTGGATTTTTTGTGCATTAACAAATAACCTTCCTATGTTTTGGTTTGTCACTAAGCTATTTATGTTTTTCTTATTGCATATCCCTCTCTTTTGTATATAGGTGTTGCGTGACATCATTTGACACTTCCTATAATTAAAATACCCTCCATCCATCTCCTTCCAGCTACTCTCCATCTCACTTATGGTTATGATAGGTTTTAGAGATTCAAAAATCAAGTTGAAATGAAATAAAATGTAATTCACCAAACCGCTTTTTGATTTCTCATCAAAACTCAATTCACCTCAAAATTAAATGATGAAATAATAAAAAGATTAACATTACACCCAACTTTCCAAGTCTCATTGTTTCAAAAGTTCATATTAAAGTATGATTATGGTGTAATCTCGGTGGGATATTTTGGTGCGACATTGGTTCCATTGGAGATGTACGGGAGGGGGGGGGGATGGCAAAGGATGATGGGAGAAGGAAGAAGATGAGGCAAGTGAGAAAGAATATGAAAGGGGGGTTCACCCATTTGGGTGTAATATTCATCTTTTTTATATTGGATTAATGGTTACATTGAGTGAGACACACAAATATACGTTAGCGAATATAACACTTACTTTTTATGTGAAGGGAATGAATGCAAGCCATTTTTATAACATGATCCTAAATGAAAAATCTTACCACCTGCCCCTTTATCTATTTCTTCTATTTGATAAAGCTTTCCAGTTAGGCTTATATATTGTGACATGGCATTTCACTTGCACCATTCTTCTAATATTTGAATTCTTATATTTCATTCTCAACTTATTTGCTAAAGACTTCTTTCATGAATGTTGTCATGCATTCTCAATTTGCCTTTTGTAGAGAAAACATATATGTAATGAATTTATATGATAACACTGATATAAGTTTTATTTGATAATTTGATTTTAGGGTTTTTTTTAGATATATATATATATATATATATATATATATATATATATATATATATATATATATATATCACCAAATCTTTAGTATTTAGAAATTTAACCTCCAAATGTTTGATATTAGAAATTTACTGTTCAAACCTTCTAATCTTAAAAGTTTACCCCTCTTCTAGAATAAAAAGAGAATATTTAAATTTGATTTTATTAACTTGCTTAATTTTAAAAAAAATGACTAAATTGTCCTTATGTTAAATGATTAAACCACTATATTCCAACTTAAGCGTATAGACTAATCTCCATTTCTACCTATTTCTCCTTCTTCTCCACCTCTCTCTCTCTCAAACCAAATACATTTATATTTCATTCATTATCATAAAAAACCCCACATCAAATCATTTTCTCATTTGCCCCTTAAGGAATTTGAGAAAATTTTCAAGAAATTTTTAGAGCGAGATTTGAGAGAATATTTAGAGAAATTTTAGGTTTGGGGGAGGGGGGATAAGATTTCAGATTTGATAGAGGATTAGGTTAACAGTGAAGAAGAAGAGAGGTGAAGAAGAAAAGAAAAGGACATGACGGGTAAAACACTTTTATTTCGTTCAAAATCTAACTGGAGAGATAAATGTTTAATATCCATAAGATTTGGAGGGTTTCTAATATCAAAGATTTGAGAGGTAAATTTCTAAATACCAAAGATTTGAGGGTATATATCTAAAAACCCTTGATTTTTTCAACCGTTTTTTACATCCTTTAGCTCATTTCTTTTTTTTTTGTGTCACACACATATTTAATATTACCTACTAATATTCTAGATAATGATTATTTAAGCCTTTGTTTATGTAATCATAATTCCAACTCTATTAGCTTGATACTAATTATTTATATATTATTTATTCTATACTCCTCTTGCAACACAATGTCTTTTGAATTAATCTATTCTTTTATTTTCTTGTTTAGATTGAGGGCCTGTTTGTTTTGTTGCAAAACGTCGCAAGTCGTAAGTCGTAAAATGAGAATGGAAAAAGTGAACTGTAGCAGAGAATATATTGTGTTTTACGGTGTTTGGTTGATAAAGTGAAGTGTAAATAGAAAAGTATATTGTGTTTTACGGTGTTTGGATGATAAAGTGAAAGTGTAAATGGTAAAGTATATTGTGTTTTACGGTGTTTGGTTGGTAATGTAAAAGTGTAAGTGGAAAAGTTGACCACAAAATTAACTGTACAGTGATTTAAATATTATAAATACTATTAAATTAAATCTACTATTACAAATTAAATTGTATTAATAAATTTGAGATAAAAAATTAATAATCTTAATATTTTATTTATAACAATAATATTAATAAAATATTAGTATAAATAGTAAAATATTACTAAAATTTAACTAAATAAATAATATAAAATTTTAAGAAAATCTAAAGAACATTAATAAATTTTTAAGAATACTAATAAAATATAAATATTAAAAAATCTTACAAAAATAATAAAATATAGTTATAATATTATAATATTAAAAATACTTGAAAATTATTATAATATAAATTTTATTATAATATTATTGTAATATTATAGAAATATAAAATTAACAAAGTAAAATATAATTATAATTTAATAATAAATTATCATTACAGTATTATTATACTCAATTATTATTACAATATTAACATAATAAAATATTAATATAATAATAAAATATATTATGATATTAATAAAGTACTTTTTATATTAAAAAATAAATAATTATATATATAGTAATTTTATATTAAAGTATAATATTGTTATATTAATAAAATATTAACTCTAAATAAAATAATAAAAAATGGAATAAGTATTAATAAAATAATAAATTATTAAATAAAATATTAAATAAAAATATTAAATTAAAACAGTAAAATATTAAATATTAAAACCATATTAAAACAATAAAAAAAATTAAAGATTAAAAATATAAAATAATTAAAAAATTAAATAAGAAATTGAACACTATTTAAAATATTAAATATTTAATAATATTAAATTATATATTGATTATCAAGTAACTGTTTTGAACTGTAAGTGTACTACAAGTGAGAGTTACATGACCACAAAATTAACTGTAACAACTGCAAGTGGGAAAATATGAGTGTAAAAGTGAGATTTACATGATCACAAATTTAACTGTAGCAACTGCAAGTGGGAAAAGAAGAGTTGCATTTTGCAACTTGTTTTTCAGCGAAACAAACAACGAAAAATGGAAAAGAAGTTTTACGACTTGCGTTTTGCGGTGTTTTGCGGCGAAACAAACACGCCCTGAGTATAATGACAGTCCCAATGCAGAGCTTATCATGAAATCAAAGAAAAATGCGGATCTTGTGATCAGGTCAGTAGACCTTTGAGCTAAGTAAATGTACTTGTCAAGAGTAGAACATGAAACATGAATAAGGATTGGAAAAAGTTATTCCCACTCAAAATTCTTAGACATGTAAATCTGAAACAGGAAATTTGTCATGCAAATAAATATTCATTCGTATCCTCAAATTTTCTCTTTATGGTCCTAACTTCTACTTTGTAAATTTGTTGCTTTGGATGATTATTTACGTCAAAGCTAATTCAAGTAATAACATATAGTTTATTTTTGCTTGTACCTTTTCTCTGACTGGAATACTGAAGGCCTTGGGATCAAACCCTTATCTAGTGAAGGCATGATCTGGGAACCATAGGTACCCAAGCCCTGTCCATAATGGAGTCAGGTTTATAGATGTCTAAGCCTAACATAGACCCAATTTAGATTAATCTATCCTGACACCGCCCAATTATAATCATGCCTGGGTTTGTAATTGGGGTCTATGCTCTAACTTTTCTAATCTTCTATGCCCAATTTTCTGATCTTATAACTGATCATTACTAGTTATAACACATTTCCAACAGGTGCAGCTAATCATTACTCCAAAAACATCATCATTAACTGAGCATTTTTTTCATCAATATGGAGTCAGCTATGGAGTGATTTGTAATTTGCAATAGAAGATTTGGCAAACTTCTATAGTTAATGCCAAGTTAGCATCACCCGTTAAGTTTGATGCCAAATTCCTGGCCAAGTAAACTATGGACAAGAGAGCACTTTTCACAAAGCCCTGATAGTCCAGCTGAATGGTAGGAGTTGGTTATGGAGTATAATGTTATGTAACCAAGGACTAACTCTCCAAAATTCCCCTAAACCAAGAAAGAATCTGGAAGAAGCCATAAATTTGAGAAATTTGCTATAAAAAATTAACAATTGTATTCATCTTTGAGGCGTGATATTAAAACAAACAGCCAAGCAAATGGGCATTTCCAACTGATCATTTAGAACATAAAAGACGTAATATAGAAAATGTAGAGTAAGAATTGAGCAACCAAACTTTCGGAACATTGGCAGAGCTCCAAATTACATCAAATCCCGTCAGGCTACCATGCCTATTGTCCATAAAGGTTCAATATGTGCAAATACGTATACCGTGGCCCAGCCAAATTCCTTGCCATGTCTCAAATTTAGGCCCAGTGGCCTTTTGTTTCTGGAGCTTTGTGTATCTCCAAACTGGGTAAGTCCGGTATCTGATAAGGTTTAGGCTTGTTGCTAGCCTGACTGATAATGAACTCGTCAAGATGGGGGCAAGAACTCTTCTGGCGGGACCATGTTTCAAGAAGGAAAAAAAAAAAATCAAAAACATGGATGCAATACAACCTAAACATTTGATTAGGCAAGAATTGTTGATGCTGTGATTCCAAATGCACTTTGAATGTTTGGGAACTGTCACAATTAGATCCAGCTGTAGACGTCTTCTCCCAAAGTTTAGTGCAACTTGACAATCATTTATGAGCCTTTTGTAATCGTCTTGCTGGGAAGGTACTTACTGAAAGATGCCAGTTGCGGAGAGCCACAACCTGCTCTGTTTCCATGGAAAATTCCTCCAGCCCCTTCCATTATAGGCCATCTACATGATAGTGCCACTGACCTTTCATTTACTTCATAAAGAAATCTGTAGCATGTATGCACAAAGTATATCATGCATAATTGAAAGAAGTCCATCCATAGCTAATTAGAAATTCACAGAATCTATGAATTAGTTGACCAATCTGATAGCCAATTAGCTCCTTTAAGAATTATTTGAAGAATGAAACATATTTTGAGCTGCACAGCCTTTCAGAATCACATGTCCCAAGTCATTTGGAATAGATGGCCTTCTTGGATTGTTGTGAGTGCCATCATTTGGGCATCGTCTCCCAGTTTGTTTGATACATCTATAGATGTGATGTTAAAAGCCAGGCAGATGTGCCAAATTTAGCCGGCTGATGGTTTTAGTCCTATTTATTATTTGGATTTGAGAGCAACTGCAACAATGTAGTCATTGGTGCTTTCTTGTGCAGAACATCCTTCTTATTTTTTGCTGAATTTTCTGCTGCAGTAATTGGATTTATTATGCGAGGAGGGCAGCATCTACTTGTTTCAATTGCACAATGACGACAGCTAACTGACCATCGGATAGTGCAATTACTTTGGTGTAAATGATAACATGAATATTAAGAATATTAAAACTAAACCATGTCTGATTAGTGGTCTCTTGCTGAACTAGCTTGTTAAATAGGAGATAGTGAAATGCACTCAAGCAAAGTGTTGTAGGAACCCATCCCTTAGAGTTATAGATATCAAGCCTGTGGGTGAACCAAACCTTTACCCAGCCCTCTCGATTATGCACCTCTAGTCCTCCCTAAATTTAAGCTGCCACCACAGTAGATTGGGGTTGGAGTACTCTCCAAATCCCAGCCTATGTACCATTACCTAATCGATGAACACAAAGTGGACATATAAGACCATGCATGGATCAAAACTGTGCGGCAAAAGGTGAATGAGGTGCGTCCAAAGGGTCATACAAACAGGACATGCACCATCATCTGAGTCCCAGAGAACATCCGGTGGGGTGACAATGACGTCAAGCCTTACAACCCAATTGTTGCAACAATTGGTCCATACCACTACTTCCCTGACCAAAGTGGCACAACCCGTACCACACAGGAGCATAAGTGGCAGTGTGTGCGACACCTCCTTTCACGCCACCAAAGTCGAGATTGTGCGAGCCAACTCTTGAACCAATGCGTGGAGGCGCTCAAGGCATTGGATGGTGAAGAGCGGAATTGCTGTGGAGGAACTTTATATAATTTGGATCCACCAAAATTTGCCTCGGTCATGTTGATAGACTATGTTACACGGACACAACAACATTGAAATAGACACGACACGTGGACACGTGACAAATTTTTAAAAATACATACGACACGCGTGTCTGACACATTTCGGACACGATACAGCTTCATGATAGGAGTGTCCGTGTTACATAGTTGATAGATGGCTGATTCATCATCCATCTTTTGTTAAAGCAGTTAGCGAATGAGATAGTTGATAGTGAAGTGGAGGAAGTTGTGTTAGTATCTCAAGAAGAGAGCAACAAAGGAGTTGGGAAAGGAAAGAAGAAGATGATAATGGTTGAAGAGAAGGTTGAATTGGAGATGGGGAAGGGAGAAAAGAGATTGAGGGTCCTTTAATTGGAATGCTATGGCTATGGAACCTTGTAGTGTTTGATCTTTTGAAGCTCGAGAACCAAATTCCTTTCTTCATCATCCAAACTATATTTGGCATCATAAAAACTCAGAGAGACAAAAATAGGGGCCTTGTAAATCTTGCACTGTCTTTTCATGACATCCATCCTAATGCATCCAAAGCATTCACTAAACTGCCAGTGACTTAGATCTGTCCACCTGCTTCATCTATTTCATTCATCTCTTGTTCCTTACTGTAGTGATCAAAATTTGACCGTGACACGTGTTCAAACTACCGAGGAGTTGCCCTGAGACATCCACAATTCTCCTAGTCCATCTCGAAGCCACTGTCACATCCAACCTTCCCGTAGCTTCTTTCCACCCCAAAGACATTCCCAACCCAGAGCCTCATTCCACCATTCTAAGGCCTTTAACACTTCGAAGTCTTTACCACTCTGAAATTCTTACCTCCTCAAGGTCTCCTTCACCGAGACCCTTCCTATTTCGAAGGCTTCAACTCTGAACCCGAAGCTTCAATAACAAATCATCCTTGATATCCGTCGACAATTTTGCAACTCCATCATTCTCCACGTTCATAACGTGTGATGCCCCAATTAATGCAGACAGTTATGGACAATGAAAGATTTTCCGGCATGTAATCCCAACCAACCAGCGTCGGTGATCACGGTCGTTACAACAAATTCAACACATGCAGATTGTGCAATTATAACAGTCCATCAATTTTGCCTCCACATCAGCATCTATGTCAGGTATATACTATCCTTCTCTAAAGAAAAGGAGATCGTATCCCTAATCCTCAGAGCACACACTATCATGTTAGCAGTTTCCTGTGCTAGTCCACCCCACACTGAAAGTTTTCCTGTTCCAGTCCACCACCACGCTAGCAATCTTTTCGTACTAGTCCATTCCATTACTCTAGTAGTCTCCCTGTGTTAGTCCACCAAAACACTGGTAATTTCCCTCTGCTCGGTCCACCCACCTTTCTTTTTTGACTATTGATTCTCACGCCCGAGGGTATTAGACCGGTTGCACACTAGTGCCACTGACTTGAAAGGTGTCTCTTCTCTGTGTGCTTTGACAGGTCTGATCGGGAGCGTCCAGTCGCTTGTGACAGAGATTCATCTACCGATTTTTGGTGAGATTTTTTCCACCATAAACTAGTGCTTTCATTAAGATCTTGAGTATACACTTGAGATCTCCCTCCCTTTCAATAAAATCTTCCTAAAAAAAGCCTCTCTCCTAGCCTCGATAGCCCCAAGAAGAAGATCATCATCCACAACGGCACCCTTTCGAAAGGTGGGACAAATACCAACACTAGGGGCACAGTTACCCCACACGTTAAGCACGCCACAGATGACACGGCTCCTCATCTCAAAAGATTGCCTCCCACGCCCAACCATCACTACTCGAAGGCCGGATCCTTTAGATGCTCGCTGACATGAAAGAGTAGATGAAGGAACAACACGCCCATTTAGATCATGATCGGGAGTAGGTAGTTCTCGATCGCGAGAACACCGTTCGTGAACAAAAGACATTAAGGTAACTTAATGACTAATTCTAGGCTTAAATCGTCACCCTCTAAGGCACTCAAGCACAATTGGTGGATGATCGTTAGACGATTCTGAGGCGGCCCAGACCGGCATCTTCCCTGCGCCAAGAAGGCTCTGACAATGAAGCTGACTCGTCTTGTTACCAAACGGGAGTTTGGTACAGCCAGACTCGAATAAAAATCGAAGAGCTCCTCGACATCAGAACCTTCATCGAATTGGTCTAGAGGCTGATCCAGAGGTGAAGTTGTAGTTTCGTAGCGAATTGGCACTGGCAACTGCCAAAATCTCTGACTCTCCTCTCTCCGAAGAGGTCCTGGAGTGTGAGTTTCTTAAAAAATTCTCAACTCTGACTTTTGACTACTACTCCAGAGCGAGCGACTCAATTCAACACATAAGACACTTTCAGGATAAGATAGTCCACTCCCGCAACAATGCCCTCATGTGTCTTAACGTATCCATCCAACCTGAAAATCATGGCTTCGTATTGATTCTACTCCATGCTGCCACATTTCTCTCTGCAACTTTGAGGAGACATCCGAAGCATTCCTCACTCAATATGCCTCCCGCCGAGAGATAAAAAAGAACAACCACCACCTCTCTGTAAAAATGAGGCAGGGTAATAGCTTCAAGTCCTACATCGGCTACTTTCAGAGCCAGCCTGTCAAGATTTTCAACTGTGGCGAGGATGTCTCTGCACTCGTATTCATCAACGGGCTGCATGTTTCTTACTCCCAATACAAACACCTGCTGAAGCATAATGTTACATAGATGCGTGAGGTCCTATCCGAGCCCAGCTTTACATTCAGTTGGAAGAGGCAATGAAGAGTTTCGTCAACCACTCTTTCAAGCGCAACAACGATGGAGAAAAGGCGAACTCATAGCGCGAGACTCTGATCCATGCTGGTAGTCAGAATCGAAGGCAACCCACCCGCCTTCAAGAAGCAGGCATTCCCGATTCTCTCTCTGAATCCACTTCGAGCCTTCAAAGCGGAACAACTCTTTACCCCGTTGAGGCTTTCCATCAATAAAGTCTTCAATGGCATCAAGAACTAACCATGGGTAAGGCGCCCGAAGCCAATCCAACACGACCTTATACTTTTCGGAGCGAAAAATTACTGTTCTTATTATGACAGTAAGGGACACAAGAGTGCCCACTTCAGAAGCCTCTGGTGGTATCTGAAAGCACTTGTTTGTCAAGGTTTTCTCAAAGAGTACACGCTCACCTCCGGGGCAACCTCTGATATAGGACAGCCGAGCACTCCACCTCCAGCCAACCGCAACACATGATCACTCAGTATAAGGCGATTGAGTGATCTCGTACCTCCAATGAAGACATGAGAGTACATTCTCCGATAATATCCCTGTTATTTCAATTAAATTTCATGTATTATTTCTCAGATTATCAAATAAAATTAAATTTTTGCTACTAACTATTTTCATACCCCACTGATGGGAGTGTCCCCCATCAGAGTCCCCGATGCCTGTATGTTTCTTTGTGGGAGTGTCCTCTACTCGGAGACGGTAACGCAAGCGACAACCTACGGGCTTCCTCTCTATTAGCTTATTGGCAATCAAAATCCTCTACTGTGGGAGCATCACCCGCTCGGAATTTATGCCCCGTTGATAAGAGTGTCCCTTATCATAATTTCTGACGCTTGTACGTTCCGATGTGGGAGTGTCTCCTGCTCGGATACGACAGCACAAGCACTAGCCTAGGAGCTTTCTTTCGATTAGCCTACAAGCAGTCGAAATCCCCCGCTGTGAGAGTGTCCCCACGAGGAGTCCATAGTTTATAGATACCGTTGATGGGATTACCCCCACTAAAAAACAACACAAACTCACCGACACTCCCTACCCAACCATGGCGGAGATAGCAAAATCAGTGTCTCGGAGAGGCACATTCCAAAAATCAATGGTAAATGCAAGCTAGGTAAGACCCAAACATAAGCCAATTTTATTTCGATAATATTCACTACATTATGTTACATTAACGAGTAATACAAAATATTCTATTATATTCTTGTGTTTATAATTTTGAAGAGATGCGGTAGACCCGAAATCGAATGCTCTGACCCTCACTGATGCTTGTATGTCCCGATGTGGGAGTGTCCGCCACTCAGAGATGACAACGCAAGCACCAGCATACAGGCTCCCTCTCGATTAGCCTATCGGCAATCAAAATCCTCCAATGTGGGAGTGTCCCTCGCTCGAAGTTCCTGCTCGCTGATGGGAGTGTCCCCCATCAGAATCCCTGACTCTTGTATATCCCGATATGGGAGTGTTCCCCACTCGCAAACACACCAGTCTACGGGCTCCTCGATTAGCCTACGAGCAGTCGAAACCCTCTGCTGTCTAGTGTCCCCACCTAGAGTTTCAAGTTTGCAGGTATCGTTGATGGGAACCCCCACTCGGAAATAACAACGCAAACTCACCGACATCCCATTGCCAACCAACCATATCATAAATAGAGATCAACACTCCGAAAAGATACGATCATATCAATTCCAAAAAGCTTATGGTAAAAACAAACTAGGCATGATCTAAACATGACCATTTCCATTTCAAAAGTTATTTCCGTTCTAAAGATATTTTCATTTCGAATATTATTTCATTAAATTTATTTGATTACATCTGACAAGTGTAATACAAAAATCCTTTTATATTTCCGTGTTTACATTTTTGAAATGAAATACAACAGATCCGAACTCAGATGCTCCAATCCATCCTAATAGTCTCGCCTCACCTCTGAATATCGAGGACACATTTAGAGTCACATGGAAACAGCTATCAGAAGACATCGCCCCTTTGTTCACGCCACCATTCGAAAGGTCCCAACTTCGTTGAAGAGAAGTCTGAAAAGCCGAGCAAGACTGGTCGGAAAGAATGTGTCAACCTGGATATTCTCTCTTTTCGCTCTCCCATGACTCCAAGGCAGCCAAACCGATGCCACCGTCCTCCTCGCATTGCGAGAAGGACGAGAATTCTCAGGAAGCCCTGCAAGAGCGAGGCAATAGCTCTCCAAGATCGAAGCTTACAAGACGGTGATGGAATCACGTCTACACTTCAGAGCCGCCCAGGAGAAGTATTACTACCGAACGGAGAGACTCTAGATCACCAAGAGACTCCAGGCCACTAAGGGAAAACCAATGTCCCTCAGTTTGTACAAACTGAAAGCCCATCTATCCGTCCTACACATCCCCTATGGCGTCGACATCTTGTCAAGGTGACTAATGCGTCGTAACATCCCTTTCACGGCAACTAATGCGACACACCATTCAAACTTCCTAGAAGAGAGTCTGAATCACCACTTCCTTCTCCTCCTCCTTCTCCTTTTCTTTCCTCCATCTGATGAGGAAAAAAGAGGAGAGCATGGGGCCCAACAAGGAAGAATTTTGAAGCATGAGTTTTGAAGAAGACAACTGAGATGATTTAGTCCCACAGATCTCTTTTTATTTATAGACGGATGAGAAGCCACACCTTTAATTCAAACTACAAATCCCTGAAAAGTCAGCTCACTTTTCGAGATTTTCGGTCAACAGAAGAAGCGGGAGATCAACCGTCGCTGTCAAACCATAAAACCGTACGATCTCAGTCATAATGATGCTATGATTCGAAGAGACACATGAAGCAACTTGTGAGAAATCCAGCTGACCGATGTTACAACGGGCAGCCATCTGTACAATCTCCAATTAATTTCAGAAGATCCGCGGTGATCCGTAAAGATTCATCGTACGATCCTCTATCCACAAGCGCCAAAGTGAATTTAAGGCATTGAGATTCCCTTCGATTCGCTTCGCTTCCTCGACTTTCCTTCCGCAGGCTTTGACAAGTGGGGAAAGGGCATCTGTAGTGGTTAAATTTGACCCGTACTAGGATGTACGTGTCCAAACTATTGAGGAGTTCCCCCGAGACATCCACAGTTCTCAAAGTCCATTCTGAAGCCATCGCCACATCCGACCTTCCCGTAGCTGCCTTGCATCCAGAAGAAATCCCGACTCGGAGCCTCATTCCGCCATTTCAAGGCCTTTATCACTCTGAAGCATTTACCGCTCCGAAATCCTCACCTCCTCAGGGTCCCCTTCACTCTGAGACCCTCCCCGTTCCGAAGGATTCAACTCCGAATCAGGAGCTCCAATAACATATCATCCTTGATCTCCGTCGATAGTTATACAACTCCATTCTTCCCTACGTTCATAACGTATGACACCCCAATCAACGGGGACATGACAAATTTTCCGGCATGCAATCCCAACCAACTAGCGCTGGTGATCACGACTGTTACAATAAATCAGCACGTGCAGATCATGTAGCTACAATAGTCCATCAATTCCGCCTCCACGCCAACATCCACGTCAGGTATATGCTATCCTTCTTCTTCAAAGAAAAAGGGGGTTGTATCTCTAATCCTCAAAACACACCATCACACTAGAACTTCCCAGTGCTAGTCCACCCCACTATACTGAAAGTTTTCCTGTTTCAGTCCACCACCACACTAGCAGTCTCCTTATGCTAGTCCATCTCATTACTCTAGCAGTCTTCCTGTGCTAGTACACTAAAATACACCGGTAGTTTTTCTATGCTCGGTCCACTACTGATTCTCACGCCCGAGGGTCTTAGACTGATACTATGTTGGTGCTCTAGACCTGAAAGATGTCTCTTTTTTGTGTGCTCTGACAAGTTTGATCGGGAGCGTCCAGTCGCTTGCCACCTCAAACTGGTGAGATTTTTTCCACCACACTTACAAACGTAAATCTTTTGCACTGACTTCACCGGAGTGGATACCAAGTGCTATGGAGCTTAGGAGGTCTGACATCAAGTTTGCAAAGGCGGCATCTGAAAGCTTCTTGGATGTAACATACAAGGATGGAACATTGGAGATCCCACCACTGCGAGTCTATGATTTCTCAAGCTCCCTCTTTCGGAACCTTGTCGTCTATGAGCAATGCTTTCCTGATGTGGGAAAGTACATTACGAACTATGTAGGATTCATGGAGTGCACCATTGCTGCTGCAGCGGATGCAAGGTTGCTCGACTCAAAAGAGAGTTTGTTGAACAGGCTTGGTACTGATGAAGCTGTGGTGGGTCTCTTCAACTGGCACGACAATCACTTGCACTATGCCTCTAATGGAAGTTACTTTTTCTGAGGCTAGGAAATACCATCAATCAAAGCATTACAAGTGGCAGGCAGGGTTGATCCACGTCTATTTCAGCAATCGCGGGGCAAGGTGTTGTACTGATATGTGTGCTCCTGCTGCTCCTGCTTGTTATTGAGCAGTCCTTCATTGCTGCCTTTTCTTACTTTCGCCCACCATATAAAGGTTAGCACTACACTTGTTTTCATGGATAAATGTTATCTTTCATGTATTGTTTGAAGTGTGATTTAGGTATGTCATGGCCTAATCTGATGACAGAGGCTTTAGAGTGGACAAACATATGGTTTTTGATAGATCACTTGATACATCTTTCTCAATTTCGTGATTTCTTTCAGGTCTGGATTTCCATTCTATGTCACCATTAAGTTTAATGTACAAGTTTTTGTTAGTTGGTCTGAACATAGACACAGTGTTGTACAGTGGACAGCTAAATTTACCTAAGATTAGGTTGGGAGTGAGGAGAGGAGAAGGGTTCTCGTTTCTTGGATTATTTATAGTTAAGATAAATCCAGTCTGGTTGGATTTTCGTAAACTGCAATTAAGCTTAACTTTTGATGATTGATAACTGCAATTTACTAAATAGTGAGGCCAAATGGATCTTGGTCCAGTATTTTGGAGCTAAGTGATAATTGCAGAAAACTGGAGTTAAGACTGCTATAAAGCCAAATAGGCTCTCCATTGCAAGTTGATGACCAATCTAGTTCTCTTTGGAATCATAATATTTTTTGAACAGTGATTTCCTTATGTGTGAAGTACATTGCGTACCTCTTGAGTTTATGGTGTATGTTGATTCGAAGATGGAAATTTGCTCCATTCCAAGGGGATTGTGATGATCATGATGTGGATTGATGTTGCAGTCCCCGATGTCTCCAAACAGCATGGCAACACCTCCCATATGCTTCTAATGGGAATTACCTGGTGGTTGTGTTTGTTAACATGAAGTTGTTGGGAGGAACCCACACCAGAGAATTGCTACACACCCGAGACTAGTTGTCAATTGCATGAACAAACAACGGGAAGAAAGAGAGTACAAATTTAACGAGATTCGGCAATTACCTACGTCCTCAGGGCAGAAAAGGAGAGAGATCTTATTAAACCATCAATTACATGATACAATAGTTGGGGACAATACCCCTCTTTATATAGCCATAGAATCTATAAAGAAAAGAAAACCAACGGATCTGAATTCGGATAAAAAATGAATGCAAAATCCAAATAGAAAACTGCTCAAAACACGTGTCTCGATCGACCGGGCGTCTACAGGCTCCTTGATGCGGTCGACTGCTCGGTCGATCGCTAGGCAAAATGCCACAAAATTATTCTCTGTTAAATCTCAGTCGGTCGACCAGGCAGACGACTGACTGTCTACTGCTGCTGCTGCTTGTTTTGTGCAGTCGACCGGTGCATCTCCTTTCTTTTCGTGCGCGTTCTATGCATGATCGGTCAACGGCCCACTGTCTTCGACTGTGTCCGGTCTTCTATCATACACCATTGAATTCCAATCTCTGCGTTATCTCTTCTGATAAGTTAAAAAACTCTGTCATCAAGTTTTTACACTCTCTCCCCACAGAAGTATCACGAGTCGTATGGAATAGGTCAGATTCGAGGTCAGATTGGGTTAATGGGTCGGAGAGGTCGTATTGGGTTGAATCGGGTCGGATATGTTTGTCGGGTGATGATGGCATGGTGAGATCGAGGAGGTTCGGATGAAGTTAGAGGACAATGGTGAGGTAGATGAAGCGAGGTAGATGAAGCAGATCAGAAGCACAAGCGAGGTCGATGGAGAGGAAGATCGGAAGTGGCGAGGTCGAGGTTTGGGTGATGATGATGGTGAGGTCGATGGAGCGGATCGGAAGCGCAGATGAGGTCGATGGAGAGGAAGTGATGGGTTCGATTTTGACTCTGTTGGGTTTGGTTTTTATGGATAAGAGTTGGGTTAGAGAGAAGGCTCTGATATCATGAAAACTTAGAGAATTTTGAGAGAGAAAGAGAGAGAAAACTGGTTGAGTATATTTTGTCTCTCAGTTATATTATTTAGATATAAGAAAAATCTAATTATACTCCTATTCATATTCTACTCCTAATGCAATACGGATTATTTTTCCAAGTCGGAATGGCCAGATGATAACTGGAAAGAGTAATCCACAATTATTTTATTTAGCAATAGTGGACTAGGTTGGCTGTCTGCAGTGGTGTTGGTCTTCATTATTATCTAGTAGTTGTGCTTTGCATCCTTTCTCTCTTTAGCCTGTCCGAGCCGTAGAACATAATTATTTAATGTGCCTTAATGAATGATATATATTATCTTTTATATCTTTGTGCCTTACTCTTAAAATAAACCACCTTAAACGTATGATCTTAATCATGTCATGTGTGCTGCTGCTGATATGTTATGGTCATCTCTATGATGTTCCTTAGTGTTTTTAATTTTAAAGCATTGCAGTTGGGAATAATCCACCTCGCGTTCCATTAAAGAGAAATTTCACGCGAAACAAGTATACTACAAAATAGTCAACCAAGTGGCCTAAATTGGCCTAAATACAAAATAGAAGGCTAAATACTTCACCCCTTACAGAAAGCTAAAGTCCAACAGTGACGACAGGTGCGACATGTCTTGAGTCCTTAACATTCCTGTGTTAGACTTATTAGTTTTAAAGTCTAATTTATTTTGGGCCTAATCAAGTCAATTGGATATTTGCACCCGCCCACTTAACCTATGTGGTTTGACCCAATAAAGAATTGATCAAACCTAAATGGTTTGGGTCTAGACACGTTTTCAATTACACTTAGCCATGAGTGTATTTAAATTAGAATGTGGGACTCATCACACGTGTGGAACTCGTGTTATAAATCAAGGGCCTAGATCTATGATGAGTTGAACTAGGGTTTCTTGATGCTATATATACCATGAGTAGGGTTCCCTCTCCACCAACAAGAATAACTATCTCTCTTAGAGGCCTCTCATCTCCTCTAAGAATAAAGAAGAGAACTTAGTGGCTGGAGAGAAGAATCCTCTCCCTCAACTCCGGCGTCCTCGAGATCGTGCAACCTTCGGCAACCTCTTCGTGCAACTTCGGCAACCTCTTCGTGATGGAATAAGGTATGCCTAAAACCCTCCTTCCCTTTGATCATGATAAAGAGGCTTACAGTATATGTGTAGATCTTGCATAGAATAATTTAGATCTAACAATTGGTATCAGAGCCACCTCTTTATCAGATCATAGGGATTTACAGAAATTATGATCTCGATCTATAAATATCATAAAAATATCTCCTTTGATTCAATAAATATTTGTGTCTCATATGTTGGATCAAAAGGTTAAAAGGAGTGATTTTATTGAATTTTTCATGTATATATATTTTATGAAATTTGTTTTGTGTGTTGTTCTAAATTTAAATAATAATAATAAAGGGAGCTTAGTCGGCTGCATGCAAGCATTTGCATGCAGCAAAGATTTTTATTTAAAAAAAAAAGGGTGACTGGACGCATGCATGCAGGGGCTTCCCTGCATGCATGCATGGCAAGCCTTAATGTGTTAAAAAAAAAAAAATGTGCATGAATGGCTATCTGCAGAGAGCACTGCAGAGAGCAATGCTCTCTGCAGAGCGCGCGCACATGCAGCCCATGCTGCCTGCGCCGCTCCTTGTGGGCGGGCAACAGCCGCCGGCCACCATGAG